>JBBBVU010000003.1:19415983-19436826 GCA_037177055.1 Atherinosoma microstoma
TTAGTGATAGGTGTTGTTTGTTTGTTCAGTGCATAAGGAAAGGGAAGATATAGGGATTGCTCTCTCTCTCTCTCTCTCTCTCTCTCTCTCTCTCTCTCTCTCTCTCTCTTTAAGGAGACTTAATGACATAAGAGTACAAATCATTAGTGATACAAGTTGCAGGCTCCTTCATCCTGTCTAGCTTCCTTCCCTTCTCATTAGACTCTTCTCCTCACTTTAGGCAACATGGAAAGATGAATAACTTCACATTGTGTATCGGTAGCTGCAGAGAGGAAGTCACCAGGGTATTCTGGGTTAACAAGACTCAGGGATATGCAGACTTCAGCGGGAGCCGACACCAGCACTGAGGGATGGCACTCATGCAGAGTAAACTTCCTCAGTCGTATGGTTTTAAATGTAGTGCAATTTTAGCCAAGTTGGACAGTCAGTGAAATCCACTTCCAGGGAAATGAAACTTCAAAAACTGCATTGATCTGCACCCTGCACTGCACATTCTGTCCAATGTATTACTCATGCAGGCAATTCTAAAATCTCCTTCGGTACTGAATATTGTGTTGTATAACTCTCACTGTTAAACTTTTAGGGGGTTTTTTTGGTTATCAAATGCAGTTATATTCATTCATTTTACTTGGACAATGACTACATCAAGAATTCTTTTCAAATTTTGAGATACCTGCGCTTTTTTTTCTATTCTGTTATTCTACTACATTTATTCAACCCGCCTTAGAAAATCATTTCTTTACTGTTCAATATTCTAAAACTCTTTGTTTTACAAATCATTTATTTTCCTTCTTTTTATTTTTTAATGGAATAATATGGTTTCTAATCCCATTCAGGGTGTACCCCACCTCTTGCCTTTGTGTTTGTTTGTGTAGTTGATTTTTCTTTTTCTTTTTTTTACCATATGGGGGCAGTGGAGGCAGCTGCAAGCACAACGTCTAACATTTCGATACCAAAACATTTTTATTGAAACTTATGGAGCAACATGAGTGCATTTGGATGTTTGGACCATTGAGAAATTTAAGTCCAAAATCTTTTCAGCTTTTATCATCTCCCCATAAAACATTTTTTATTTTATTTTTTATGATTCTTTGTCTGCTGTGTGTTGGTTAGACTGTTGGATTTTAAACAGTTTTATCAGATTTCTCTATGAAAAACCGCTATTTGCTTATGGAAAAGAAGCTTATGAGCAGAGTAGGAGGAACTGAAATGAATGATATATATGCTCTGAAAGAGCTGTAGAGTTGGTTCACAGTACTCAGTGGGCATTTTCAGTATTATTCCTTTAACATTAGACATAAAAATCAGTCCAGTCATAATTTGAATTATGATTATCAGTACCATTTTAATAAAAGATTGTTATACGCATCATAAACATGTTTGCGCTTGAAGATTAAATATCTTTATTACATCCTCTGCCTTCTCACCTTCTTCTTTGTGCACTCACTCCCACTCTGTCTCTTGTAAGGCCACTATAGACTAAACTGTGACTTAGTGGAGACCGCCTCTAATTACTTTGTAGTACAGTCACTACACCCTTGTCATCGCAGGGACCTCACCACGACTGTGGAGAGAATCCTTCCACTGTGTGTGGCACTGCCCCCCATTTAAGTATATATATAAATTCTCACCTTTTGTTCATTCACTTTGTTCATGTTGCTGTGAAATTATTTTCTTTGGCAAAGTGACTCATGGTTTCTGTCTCTTGGTGTTTGCTTCTTTCTCCACATTTCCATCCTTTTTCCATGTGTCTTGTCAACCACAGTTTCTGAGCATGACTTGAATGCTTCCCTGGTTTATTTCTCTCACCTATAGATACATTACATACATAAATACATCCACCTACTCACTATAGATCATCCTAAGTTGAGCATAAATCAAGCACATGTACTATGTATATCCTCCATTTTCCCCATCCCTCTCAGCAGTTTTATGTCCATGATGTCTCAGTCTCATCGCTTCAGGGGACACACACTCAGTAAGCAGTGGTGGTGGAAGAACTATTGCTAGACAAAACAAAAGAAAAGAGCAAGGACATGAACAGTTAATTTACTGCTGACAGGATATTAATAACTTTCCCTCTGAGGACTTTGGTTTCCTAGGTTTCCTCTCTTTATTACAGAATGCAACAACAATGTTTAGCTAAGCATTTGACCACATCGTTTGACTTCTTTTGGTTGCTGTCTTGGACTGGAAATGTGTGAAGCTGATCAGTCAGTTTTTCTTGGAACAGATGACTCATTGGTTTTTCAAATGTCTCTTAAAAAACATGCAAAAAAGAAGATTTTTAGAACATACAGAAGACATGTATGTGAGACTGAACGAGGGTAAAATCAAATGTCTGTCAAACACTTATGAATCCTTCATTTTTTAAATGTAGCACACAATGTAGCCTCTATTCACCAGACAAGGTGTTTTCTTTTACTTTTATTCTGGGGTGCAATAATGCCATGAAGCACGTGTATGCTCCATTCTGACCATAAATTGTTCATGTATGTGTGCATATGAGAAGACATAGTTGGCAACTATGTAGCATAAAATGTTTGAAGTGGTCTCCTATGGTGTATTTGGCATGGACCAGAGGATGGTTTTAGCTGGCTGCCATGCCACAGACAAGCGAGCCTGCAGATAGACAAACAGAAAGTCTAATGGGCAATTTAGTGGACATGAAGAGAAAGGAAGATGGAGAAGAATGGGGAAGAGAGATGGAAGGGCAAGAAGAGGCCAAAAGAAGAGAAGAGAGGTCTGTAGAGGGGGATTGAAAACATATGCCGTGGTCTGACTGCTGGTCTTCCCCCCTCTGCCTCATTCAGACAACCACACACAACAAAGACTGGAGATGGGCCAGAAATGGTGTGAGGTTGAGTGCGAAGGTGATGATACATGGGCAGTGACTGACAGTATTTTATTAAACAAAGATGGCAACCACCAGAGGCTAAACAAATGCAGATGACTGAATGGGTCTTTCTTTTTTTGCAACCTGCAATGAGTTTATGTTTTACATTTGATATCTATATGCATCAATGAGAGAAGAAAGCCATGTTTTATGCTCGTGTATGCTTGCCTCTGAATGATTCCTTTTGCTGCAGGAAGAATCAGCAATATAGTTTTCTAACCCTGAAGCTATAAATGTAACATACATTATATAACAGACAGTAACATATTTTATCTTCCTTCCATGTTGTGAATTTCTACAATCAAAGCATTCTTGTACACATTTTCTATGTTCTGAGAGACAGACTTCTCATTTTTAGCCTGATGTCATCAAGCCTCACTCCACTCAATTCTTGAGCTACAGCTAATCACTTTGATGAGCTGTCCAAATTACAAAATTAAGTTCTTGGCTGTAGTTTGGTTAATGTGCTTTCATCCCTGATGTCAGGATCTCTTCTTTGTGCTCTGCCAAAAGAAAGTCAAACCAGTCTGGACTGTGTGGATTTGTAGCCCAAAACTAACCAACGGATTGGTGAGTCAAAGGCATTTTCTGCAACAATAAACGAACCACAGTCAAGCGAGGAGATGACACATCACACTCAGATTAGGTCTGATTACGGTACTTCATTTCAGCCACACAATATGGTAAAAAAAAGACAACACTTGCTCAAGACAAGTTGCTCAACGTTTTCAACAAACTGAGGATACTATCTAAAATATTGATAAAAACAGAGCGGAATCATTTCCAAATCATTTAACTGTATTTAATTGATGACATCCCTGAGGTATAATCTGCATAACATTTTATATATTTGAAAAATGTATATTTTCATTTTAAGCTTGGTGTCAGCAACATTTGAATAAGTTGGGACAGGAGTGTTTTTAACCTTATTTCATCTGTCTGTTATTGGCAACTAAGAATACCAGTTTCTGAATCTCTTCAAGCCAAATGTTGTGCTGTTCTTGCTTGATTCAGATTGTAAGTCTCATGCAATTTTCATTTTTACATATGTTGAATGTTGTCAGTACACCTACTGACAGTTCTGAACTGCAGGCAGGACTTTTTTGCATCCATGTTGTAATATATTCAGAATGGGGTTTGGTGTTCTCTTTCTGAAATAAGCACAACAGTGCCACCTGAAGGCTGGAAGATCATGACCATTTTCCCATGTATTCATGGATTTCTTTGGATTCATTGAAACAGTGATACAGATAAACTTTTTTTTTTCAGTTTAATGTTGTTTTGATTTTCAATGGTTGAACTGCTTTTTCATTCAGTCTTTCACAGAGTTGTTAGCCCCTTCTCCTTACAAAATTTCTAAAAAAAATAACATAACTCACTATGCTTTTTTTTAAATTCTCAATCATAATATCATGAGATGTTCAACCAGGTGTTTTTTAATCATGACCCAAATTTCTCCATCTTATGCTGCCTCTGGAAATGTTTTTGTATCAAATTCAAATTTTCAATTAACTATTGGGTTGAAATTAACTCATTAAACATACATACAACTGACTGTTGCATGTATGAACTGTGAGCTCCTTACTGAAGCTGAAAAGAAAAAAGTCCACAAACCTCCTTTAAAAAAAAAAAAATACTATAAGAAAAATAGAATTGGTCATTATATGAGGACTGACTGGCTCTTTTACAGTTCCACAGTAATAATTGTAAACCTAATAGTGAGAAACATTTTTATCCTTCAAGATTAAGTGGCTCATCTGTCAAATACATAAAAAGAGATATCCCAGCTCCTTTTTGTTTCTTTTTTTTTTTTTTTGGTGGAACATGCTAACAATCTGCTAAATTACTCTATTTGTAGCCTACATTAAAATGTTGGGGAAGGCCCATTTTGTACAAATGTTTTACATTTTACATTTGAGCTAATATGTCTGCTTATCCCATTTTTCTATCAGTGAATGGTGTTCAGTCAGAAGCATTTCTAGTTTCTTGAGACACATTGTTGAATTTAAATGAAATAGCACATTATGACTCACTGTGTGCATAACTATGCCAATATGTGCATGTCTTTACAAGCAGTATGAAAAAAGGTGGCAGCATAGAAATGGCCCACCTGTATAAAACATTTGCTTTTGTGTGCGTGCACACTTGCACAAGTGTGGCCGGAGTGTGTTTAAGTGCTTGCAGTGATTAAAGTCAGGATCCGCTGCATGAGAGTCAGGGTGTATGTATCATCAGTGCGGTGATGGTAGTGGTGGTTAGAAAAGCAGGAGTGGGAGAAGGAGGGGGAGGGGTCAAACACAGAGAGACAGACGCCAGCCTCGGTTTGGATCTGAGCCTGAGGAGGGACTGTGGCTGACACAGAGTGGAAGGACGGGGGAAAGAGGGAGAAGAGTAAAGAGGCTCAAATACTGGAACATGGGCACAGGATAGGAAGAGGAAGAAGCTGTGTTAGCAATGAATGACTTGAAAAAGCAAAAAGATGCAGCAGCAAAGGGGAATAGTTGCATGAGAACAACCCAGTAATGTATGGAGAGGCTGGGGGAAGAAGGAAGTAAAGAGGTAAGGTAAAAGGAAGAGGGTTGTGTTGTATGAGTTTGCTGCTGGAGGGATGCCGGGGCTGGAGGCTGAGGAAGGAGAGGAGGAAGAAAGAGGGAGAGGAGAGGCTCATTAACCAGCGCGAGATTGGAGCCTCAGTGGCTTGCTCGCATTCAACCACATGCCGCCTTTGATGAGGGCTGGATCCTCAAGCTCAATCAGTCCCACATGAGTCCAACTGCGAGAAGAGAGAGACAGAGAGGCCAGAGAGACTGTGAGAGGGAGATGGTGGGGGTGGTACAGTTGGGGAGAGAGAACTGAGGGAAAGAAAGAGGACAGGAAAAGAAAGAGGAAGCATCAGACAGTATAGGACAGGAGGCATGACAGCCCAGGGGAAGGAAAACAGCAGGAGAGAAAACAAACATCAGGATGTGAGTGAACGGTCCACGAAGAGCAACCGAGGACTGGTTTTCTTTTTAAATACAAACTAGCATCCAGAATAAAATTGCTTTTATAACACAAAAATATTTGAGTGGATACACAAGTCATTGTGAGGAGGCAGGAATCATAAAAAGAAAATATACACCAATGTTTGTGACTGTGCATATATTTGCAAGACTCTGAACAGCACCACTGTGAACTAGATGTTTGCACATTTTTGTGCCGTTTCCTGTATGTCAAATAGTTTGTGTGTGTCTCATGTAAGAGAGAGAAAGCTTAACTCAGCAACACATAAATAATGTGTGAAACACAAGTAAATGAAAGAGCATTTTGACAACAGGGACAGCAAACTGAAGAAAACACTTGCAAATTTGACGGAACATGCTGCATACTGCAATACATAATGCAACAGTTGTTCTGTAGAAATAACTACTTGCATTGGCTGCAGCCATTCCTGTGTCACAGAAATCACATATGTGCAAAAAAGGAAAAGAAAGTGTGTACAACTTAGCTCTTGTTCTTTTTAACCAAAATAAAAAGGCAAAAAATAAGGAGCTGACAAAACTCACAGCCCCCATTAAGATTTTAGTACAACCAGCCAAGTCTTACCAAAAAGCATGTGATCACTACGTTTGTTCTCATGTCCAAAACATAGTAACAATGTTACAGTCCATGCTTGTAAATTTTCTGTGTATCCCTAAGCTATTGTTTTCTGTAAGTCAGTGTTCACAAGAAATAACACGAATTGTGACCCATGAAAAGAAAATGTGTAAACCACAACAACCTCAGTCTTCCAGGCCCAAGACATTCTTATTTCATCAATTGTTTGGTAACATCAGGCTTTGTTGGTAAGTACAGCGGAGTATCAGCTGAGAAACAATGAAAATTACTGCCATACTGTCTAATAATATTGCCTAATGTAAACATGTAAAAAAAAGTGCAGTCTAAGCATAGAATCCTGAGGAACTCCATGACTCATTCTGGTGCGGGAGGAAGACACACCACTTGGTTTGTGAGCAAAGTGGAATCTATCAGACAAATGTAACTTAAACTGGCCTAATGTGTTAATCACGATAACTTGTTCAAGTCTCTGTAACAGAATGTCCAATGGAGTCCATTATCTGAGGTCATGAGGAGCTCAAAGCTTTCACCAGTGATGTCCATATGCAAAGATATGCTGAGAATCCTGCCTGAAACTGATCATTTCTGTAAAAATTTCAGTGCAAATAGATAGATAGTCTTTATTAGTGCCACATTGGGGAAATTCCAGTTGTAAGAGCAGTAAGTAAAATGGACAAATATTTTAAAAACTTAAAAATGGGAACACGGTTGAGGTCAAACTCTTATTCCAGAATTTTACAAATAAAGAAGGTATAGGCCTATAAATAGTTAACATTTCTGGAACAAGATGTATTTGGGTTTTTTTTAAAAGAAGAAAAAAAGCTTTGATTACAGTAACCTTAAAAGTCTGAAGCATATAGCCTGTCAATAAAGAGAGACTGAACAAATCCAATAAAGAAGCGTCTATTAAAGGTGCAGCATGTAACAAAATGAAAGGTCAATGAAATAATTTTTTTTAGATATTGCTAAAAACTGTGTTTTTATTGGTATCTAATCACTTAACTAACATAAATGTTGTGTTTTATTCTCTTAGAATGAGTCATTTGTATCTATTTGCCACCATTTTTACTGCAGTGTCTCTGAATGAACAAACAACTCTGTGTGTGAAGTGAGAATCTTTTGAGCTTTTAATAGCACAACTGGCTTTGTTTGATGGGCACTAGAGCACCATTTGGGATAATTAATGCCTTAATATGCATCAATACCACATTTTTTTCAAACCAAGTACAAGTACTTACATTTGAATACTTGCCAATACTGAGTACCAATATTAGAACTGATTAATCGTATTACAGTTCACTGGTAAAAAGTGTGGTCGAGAATGCCAGATGCCAGAATATTCATTAATAAGGATATGTGTTTTTTTGGTGGATTATGTTCACAGCTGTGCCAAGGCACCTAAATGCCCAAAACAAGCTTCTCTTGTCGTGCCAAATTCATATTTTTAATATGGCATGAGTATTAACTTTGTTGTTTATGGATAAATATGTTAAAATATCAACACGTTAATTCCACAGATTAATGTCTTTGAACTAATGCCTTAATTTTGACAGCCCTAGTTTTATCACATTGGCATTGATTTCTATAGTATGAATATTTTTCTGAATACCGAGTATGAGTACACCCACATAGTATCGGACTGATACCCAATACTGGTATCGGTATCAGTGGGGGTGCGAACTATACTCAAGTGCACCATGCATTGGGATTCTGTTTTCTTAAACTTGTTTTGTAAATCCTGTTTTCTATATTTGTTGTGCATATCTGTATGCTCTGTATGCTACATTTTGGACACGTAGACAAAGTTCCTATGTTTTTTCTTCTTTTTTGGAACGTTTTGCAGCTAATTCGTTTATCCAGCTTCCTGGCATAAAGTGTTCTTTAGCAGAAATCCACCACAGAAGTTAAACATTTCAGCAATCAGAAAGGAAGAGTTTCGCAACCTGTCAGAGATTACTGGGATTTCCACAGGATTGAAATAAGACATATTGTTTGTTGAAAGGAAGGAATATTATTGGAGTGTGAATCATCTGCCCTGGCTAGTCGGCCACAGGGAAATCACTTTGGCTGACTGGTCAGCATGCAGGACTTTCACCTGGGAGGTTGTGCGTTCAAGACCCTGCCCAGGCCCTCCTTGGCCCTGCCACAGAAATTTAGATATGTTGTTTAAATACACATAATAATAATAATAATAAGGGGAAATACTCTCAGAATGTCACGCAATGATCAAGCACTTTAGTTTGATCTGATGTCAATCATCAAAGCCTATAGATGCAGGGTAATGCACAATTAATCCAGACCTAAAACAGATCAGTCTAATCAAAATCTTTTGAGCTCTAAAGCTTATTTTACATTTACTGAGCACAGCTTCAAATGGTCAGAGGGGGGAAAGTTTTCAAAACTTGAAAAATTCTTCATTGGGCTTGTATAGGATTGCATGTTCATTTAATTTAAATACTGGGGTTTCAGGCTGGTTTCTCAATTTGCTCTGATTCTTGTTTTAATTATTAGCTGGTTTTTATTGTGTTTTTGAGCTTCATTGAGCTCTCAGCCAGTCTATATGGTCGTTGTGCCCTCTTGCAAAAACAACAACAACAACAAAAAGATAGATTTTGTGTGCTTGTGTGTATAGTGTATGTGCCTGATCGTGTGACTGGCGTGTGGCATGGCGTCACTGCTGTGGATGAATGTGGCACCATTTAGTGGTTCTCCCATAAGCTCAGGTCTCTTTCTCTCTTTCCTTTCTCTTTCTCTCTTTCAACACCACATCAGCACCAGAGGGCCACGGGATCATTACCCCATTACTGTGTCTCTAGCAGTATTAAACCTACCGCTCCATCTGCTCCCTTCCTTTTTCTGTTTTCGATGCAGCATTCTGCAGGAACCAATTAATCGCAGCAGCCATGAGGGTTGCAATTAGTAAGTGTTTAACTAAACGAAAACATGTTCTTCATTCTGCTCTACTGTTAGTTGTGCTGCCATGTGGATGCAAATGTTGACTTATCTAATGAAAGACCGTGAAGCCACCCAAATCAGAAAGAGAAAAACAGTGAGATAACAAGACATTAAATCAGCCAACAATAAGTTAATTAAGTCAAAAGAGATCTGTTTTACATGATGTGTTGCTTCTCTAGAGGCAGAGGCGAGGGCCGCAAGCTGGATAATGCTATCTGGACGATAACCTAACGGCTTCATGGATGTAACTATATATTCTCCAGTTGAATCCCCTCTACCACTTGGCAGAGATATAGAAATGAGGTTACTTTATTGGTTTCCCTAATTGGTGCCAGTTTCCATTTTCATTTCCAAAAATTACAATGGTGTCCTGTTCGCTCTGCATGCATCCACACCGTGTGCCTGTTGGAGAGACACTGACAGAGAAAGAGGAGGTGAAAAAAAGAAAAAGAGATATAGAGGTAGCAGAGGAATACTCTGCTGTGTAAACGTATGCAACTCTGTGATGACTGTTTGTGCTGTGTTCTGTTTATGTGTGTATAATGAGTCATCAGTGATTGGCCAAGTTGATGTGGTCAGCAATGGAGGCAGAGGGAACACTTTACAGTAAGGTCACCAATGGAAAAGAACCTCTTTGGGAGGGTAGAGGAGGGGGAGCGGTGCAGGGGGAGTACAGCAGATGAGCACATCATTCTTCCAATTGTAGGAGTAAATTACACAAAAATACACAAAACTCACCACAGCTGAGCACAAAAGCCACCGTGACAGGGGGCAGAAAAAAGAATACGTTAGATTTGGATAAACACACGTGCTGGGGCTGCAGGAAAAGTAAACAGGGCATAGAATTTTCTGGGCTTGGATTTACCCCTGGAAATGGTGAGGTTGAAATGAAGGAAGGTAAAACAACATTAGGGAAGATATATGAGAAACAGAATATAATCACTGCTCACCATTTAAATATTAGCTTATCTAGTTATGTAGTGTACTGTTAGTTAAATGTTTTCATGTTCCTCATCTCATTTACACACCCAAACTAACACACACACAGCTGGAGGGTCTGAATAAAGGAGGATCCACTGGCCGAATACTACACCCACTGTGACCCATTATTCAGCAGCTCTTCCCCGTAAATGTGATAATTATATGCTTGCCTATTCTTATAACAACACAAATATACAAACCATGCTGCTTCTGTTTGTTCTCCCTGTAATTCTCCCTTTATTTCCTCAGCACTCAGTTAATTCATTATAAACCAAACACCATTACACCATTGAGCAGCTCTGTTTCATGGTGACTTGTCAGGGGTAACATCTATCAAAATCCATGAAGCAGGACAATCAAAATTAAAAAAAAAAAAAAAAAAAGAACGTTCTTGTTTGGTAACACGTGCATTTGGGCCTCCATGTGTGCATTAAAATGCGTGTATGTGTGCTTGAGTGTGCATCACTGTGTCTCAGTGTGTGTGTGTGTGTCTGCTGGCAAGCCAATGCACCATTGTGCAGCAGCAACCACAGGGCCTCCTTCTCCCCCCACCCACCACAACAAAGAGCTATTAAACGCTGCTGCCTTGCCAGCTGAGGAGCCAACCGCCAGCCACACTTCCACAAACAGGCAGATCTGTTTAAAAACCGAAGGGGAGAAGCAATAAAAGCCAACCTACCAAGAGCAAGCCCCTATCATCCCCTTCTACTGATTCAAACCAGAGGGTGGATGGCTGGCTTCACCCTATCACTCACTATGACCGTTCACGCTGGGTTACCATCAGATGTGCAGATTTACATACAAAACCATATCAGCTCAATGCTATGTTAATATTTGTATATATCAGCTATAGTGGCCAGGGGGGGAAATACATAAACCTGATCACCAACTGAAGAAACACTGAGACATGTATGATAATACTGCATGTCAAAGACTCATCCAACTACATTAGAGGGCAAATTAGGGAAAAAGAATAGTTCAGATGGATAGTCTTCCTCAGCGTTTGTAGCTGTAAGATTCTGTCAATGACAGACTCTGGCTCAACAGGATGCGTACACGGAGTTGTACTGTTTGTTTGACCTGCCAAAGATCACTTTAAGGATTAAAGCCTTTTCCTAACCACATTAAAACAGTGGAAATGGTAGCAAACAGCTTGCTTCGTTCTCTCATTTTTTGGCGTCAGGCACCTACTGGCGACTGCATAATCTGTCTGTGTTTTAGATAAGGTTAGCATTCCTTTTTTGTTTTTACTCACTTGTTGCTTACATAGTCAGTAGTGTAAGCAGATCTAAGACATTTCAAAAGAATATAATCAGGATAAAATGTTCAACTTAAGGTAGCCTGAAGGAATACAAGCATTATTGTGTACTGTGTTGTTTAAAAAAGGGCTATTTTGTTAAACTGGACCAAATTAAACTGAAACTGTCTTACTTTAATAGTAAGCATACTGCTATGTCATTTACTCTTACAATAACTTTAAAATTGCTTATGATTATCAGTAATAGACAAATGTGGTTTTATTCATTAAGATTTTGTTTAGAACCAGGTTTAAGTTTTTGGAAAACTTTTAAAAAAGTCCAATAAAACTTCTTTTATTTACAAACAATCTTTAAAAAAAACTAAAAATATTAAATAAAAAAAACTTTAGAAGCTAAAACTACAGCTTTTATTACAAATAGGTTTGCCCTGATATTTGTTAAATCGTTGAAAAAATTGAGATCATGAATTTTAAATGTTGAAGAGTTATGTTGGTTTAAAAGCTAAAAAGTCATGTATGTTGCTTAATTTTTCTGAAACAGGTTTGCGTTTACAATGAAGAAAGAAAGTTAATGTCCTTACATACATTCAATCAGATAAAATCTGAAATTAGTTAAATCAACCATTTACACATTACTAGGTGAGATGAGATGCTTGTCTTTTGTTTATAACCATGATTTTAAAAGAAGAACATTGTGTTGGGCAGCAAATAATAAACATAACTAAATATAAAAGACATACTCACACAAAAAAGAAAATTAACATAGTTTTATAATGAAACACTTTATAATATCTGATGACCAGATTTCACAAATTATCAACTTGACAGACCCAGGCCGAAGCCAGACATACGAAATGTCCGTTTTTTTGTTTGTTTCAGTTGTCTTGTTCCTCTCTGACCCCAGCAGAGGGCAGGAGTGCAGGGACCTGCCATGGAGGCAGCTATGGAGACTGTCCTTGCTTTGGCCTAGCCCAGCCCACTCTAGCCCGGCTCGGCCTGGGTTCAGCGTGGGCCGCATCGCGGTGTCTCTGGTCAGGCAGCCTGGAGCCCTTGGGCGCTGGCAAGGGGTGCGGGCGTCCGGGAGGGGCCCCCTCAAAAGCCATCTACAAGGGGCCACACCCACACGGCCATTACGGTGGAGGCTGTTCTGGGCTTCTCCCGAGGCCGCCCGCCTGCCATTTTTAGAGCAGCAACTGAGTAGACCACATGCTGTGGCTTCAGGCAAGTGGGGGGAAGGAAGGTTTCTTCTTTATTTTCAGTCAAAGCGCCACGGGCTTTGGGAGCATTTCTACATTTGAACTCCAGTAGAATAAGTCGATGTGGAACCATTGTTTAACTCTCAAACGAATTTAAACAAAAAAGAAAAAGGAACAAAAACTAAACATAAAAAACAATGGCTTATTGATTAAAGTTAGACCTGACCTTTGTTCAGCAACAGGGTTTCATTCAGAAGAAAATGAAATTCCCTGTACAGTTAATTCATCTGTTTTACTTGTGTGGTTTGGTGTTTCTCCCAATCATATAAGAATGAGATGAACTGAAAGTATTAAACATAGTTCCAAGATCTTATGAAGTAAGTTAACATTGGTTTATACAGTCCTGCACAGTCTCAGTGTTTTTCAGGAGTGTGTGGGTGAAGCGTTGGGTGGTCTAAAAGAGAGAAGACTTGAACTTCCTCTTGCACATATGGTGCGGCTTGGTCTTTTTGTTTTGATTTTAGGGGTTTTAGTTTATAAGAAAGTAAGTCCCCTTTAGGTATGACCTGCTTATTTTACCTACCTATAATATCATTCTATTTCTGTTCATGCTCTGCCTCCTCTTCTCACCATTTATCTAAGTACTTTCAGACTTTCCAGTTAAAGGTTGCTCCACATTGAACACTAGACCTTTTGCATCATATCACGCTGTTTGAAAGTCTCGATTTACACCAAAACCTCCCTGACTATAGTGCTGTTTTTGCTTACTTTGATCCCTGTCTTGCTTATTGATAAGTATCGGCAGGAAGTCACCACATCAGTCTCCTCCCAAAGAGGAAACACAAGTCAAAAACACTCCACTTCTGTTCCACACAATCACTCAGTAGAAGGGGACATCCGATACTCTCAGTCACCCAACTCAAACATAGGGAAAAATATACTCTTTTGACCCACTTGAAGATATTATCCCACTCCTGGAGTCCAATACGTCTCTCATAAATAAAGGATTGTTCCAGTCCTTCAAACCACATCGTTATGGCACTAAAGAACCTAATGTAAAGCTCTGAACAGTTTTCTGTTAGACGTAAAGGAGCTGAAGAGATGGAGGCTTTGTCTTGTGAGTGGCATACCACAGAGCTGGAGTGGATGTCATGAGGGAGAAAAAAAATGCAATACAGGCAAACAATCATAAAGTTAGCCAACAGACTCTTACACTGTGCAGGTTTGTGTAATGAAAGTTTAATTACATAAAAGCTTTAAATGTACATATTATTCACATTTATGTTTAATCAAATGTGGATTACAAGGCTGTTTGTTGTTACAATCAATAAACAATTAACTATATCTTGGAAAGATATGTTTAGAAATAACAGGGTTTACATGATCAGAAAAATGGCAAAGCATTAATAGGATTTCTGAAATATCAGAAGTCAACACACAATACAAATTTGGCTATGTGCTGAGTAGGGAAGCAGGGGAAGTTCATTAGATCAAGGGTAACGGAAGTTATTTCCAGGGTGTCAAGGCACCGGGGTTGACTGCTGGTGGCACACATACGACACATGGAACAAATCACACAACGCATAGATTTGGATTTGCCCATAGAAAATAAAGAAACCCAAAAGAGAAAACCTCAATTTACTCCCTTTAAAAACCCCTTCCTTCTTTTTGGCAGAGCTCCACCATAGAGTAATGAGCTCCCACCCAAACCTCAGCACCAGCTGCTGTCAGGGTCTTGGGGGTGGGGGGGTTAAAGATGTATAAATCAGCTGAAGTAGAGAGTAAGGTGGTCTGCTGTCCTGCTGGGTCAAATCAGTAGTTTCTGACACAATAGTGCTCAAAGAAATTGATAAACATACAGTAACACAAACTACAAGTAAACAATAACTCAGTTAATTTAGACTTCCTTGAACACATCCACACTTAATCAAATAAAACAAATTTGATGTCATAAGTCTTTTTTTTTTCATGCTGATTAGTTTGCTCATACTGCTAATGAGCTATGTAAGTCATTTTGAGTCAACAGTTCAAAACCATCTGCAGAATAGATTATATCCTTTTATTCTAAACACAGGAAAATACAATGGGTGCTTTTGAGCCAAACAGTTCCTGAGGCATACTGAGGTGAATCGTAACCAGGGGAGATCCTCAAAAACATCTAGAAAAATTCAAGAGCTTTTTTTCTCTTGCATTTGTACTGCAGATAAGAATGCTTAGGATTTGCAATGTTACATTGTAAAGTCTCTACATTATTGGGCAAATTGTAATTGGGGATTGCTATATTGTCAACATGAAAACCCCAGATTTTGTTGTTTTAATGGCAGATTCAAGTGCTGCATTCATGAGTTCAACTAGTCACCATATATTTATGTCACAGAAGGTTCCCCCCATAACAAAAGAGTACTTACTCTGAACACCCAAAGTACCGATGAGACTGATCCTGCATTACAAACAAAAAGTATAGCTTCCACCAATATAGTTGCAAGAATTACATGTGTGAAAGTTCCTGTATGACAAAAGCATTAAGTAATTTACTCAAGATGGGGTTGAGGACTGGAGTAGACCTTTGAAGCTCGTGCAAAAGCATGCTATCTCAAAGAATTGGGGAGTGCCTAAAGTGTATTTATGGGCACAATAGTGAGACAATATCCCAGTGTGTTGCTCTGAGTTTCTACATGAAAAGCCAGAAACAGAGTGGTTGTGCTAAGACTTATAATAAGTTTGCGAGAGATGTTCTAATCCTTCTTTTTTTAGTCGTCTGATTCACCAGAGCAATTTATTCATTAAGTGAATATGATTGTCAAGCTTGAGCTGTTGGAAGCAACTTCCTCGATAGCAGATGTATTTGGGCTGAATGCGGGCTACTATTGGCACTTATGGCTCAGTTACAGCTCTGGGCCTAGATGGATACTAGATTCTAGGTAAATTTGATTCTGAGCATTTCTGGCCAACCACAATGGTTCATAATTCCATACAGATGAGTTTTAGGTTCAATAAGTCAGCAGTAGTAGCTCCTAGAGACATCAACTCACTGCTGCACATAGCTACCACAACTTGTAAATACTTCTTTGAGTGAAAGATGTTTTTGCTCATCTCCAGACTGACTTTGACAAGAGTTCAAAGCCATATCTACACAGAGACAAGTTTAGGTGTATTTACTAAAGTTTTATTATTGTTATTATTATTATTATTATTATTATTATGACAATTAATTCATAGCTGGTGTTTTGGGGAGCACCAAAATGCTAATTTTTGAAACCGGAAGTGAATAAATCTGAAAATCCCACCGTTTCTTTTCTGTGTTTACAAAACCCAAAGCTTCTTTCCTGAACCACTTATGTCCTTGCCCTATCTCGCCTCTAACCCACATATGCAAATCCTGCCAACACAAATTTCTGCGCATGCTCCGTGTCTTCTTCTCTGTTTTTGGTATAGGTCTGTGGCAGGTTTACAGTGCCACTTACAGGCCTAGCATATGTTATACAGCATTTTAATGCTTTTCTGTGGGTGCATAAATTTTTTGAAAGTATTCTGTCTTTATGGAAAACGTTTTAAAAACAACATTAGTTTTGTTTCTGTGCAGATGTAGCCTAAGTTACGAATGTTACCCCAGGACTAACACTGAAACCAGGTTCCTGTCTAATGACAAACAGAAGGTGGCTCCTGTGGTTGTTAAAGGAAGTCTGACAGTCAGCAGTTTTTTTCAGTCTTATACCAGAAAAATAAAGAAATTTGTATTTTGAGTTCATGATCTTAGTCACAATATTTTGAGTCTTCGTCTATACAGCATTAAATTTTCTTTCACTATGTAAATTTGGCAGATTTTCGTAGTGATATGCCCCCTAACGACGACTAATTCAGCATCCATCTTGCATCCTACCTGTACTGTGAGCTCTTTCCAACCAGTAAAAATCAGTCTGACGTTGACCCTGTCTTATCTCTTCTCTGTGCCTTTCTCTCTTTTCCTCTATTAATGTCCTCCTGCGTTTCTTTGTTCAATCATCCACAGTTTGTGTTCAAAAGAGCCAGTGTGTTGATATTCACTTGCTTGCGTGTGATACTAACAAGTAAAGTGAAACTCGCCTGAAATGTAACATGGCGTTCCGGCAGCAAAAGTTGTGAAGTGCAGTTTCTTAGCTTCAGGACACTGCAGGGCAGCTACAGCTCCAGAAATGCTCACAATAAATGTCAATGTGCCATCAAGCAAGTCAGAAACACAGAGTTTTGAGGTCGGAAAGTTACGTAGTGCATCTTTAAATCATGGTTTCACTTAGAGTCATATAAAAGCTAAAATAGGGATTACTTATGGCAAAACTACATCTTGACTAGTTAGTGAAAACCACATAGGTATGCATAATTTCCAAGGGTTCCTCAGTCTGATCTGCTACTTGCTCGCCACGTCTTGGTTCGAAAAGTCAAACCTGAGATAGTCAAATTGTAAAATTCACGACTGTCATGTGTTGGAATTCTTTCTGTTTAAAATTTTTTTTCATTGTAGCATCATATCAGTTAAATAAGAATCCAAACTAGGAAAGGGTGGCGTGGCTATAGCTCAGCCATAGGGAGGAGATGTGGGGCTGTGGTTCAGGGAGCAGCAGCAGGTGTGGCCGATCAGCGCAGCTGTTTCTAATCATGGCCTCTCTTTATCTGTAGTAGTGTGCTGTCGCCCTGGGGTAAGAGGACATAAGGTGTAGAGCAGACAGTCAGGCTGGCTGTCCAGGTTTTCCTTCCGATTCACAATAAAAATTTGTGGAAGACTGAATAGAAATTGTGCGGTTGCTGTGTCGGGTGCACCCTGACGTGACACTGCTACAGTATATTTTTTCACATGTGCAAAGTGTTGTAGTTTATAATATGTAGTCATGAGATGACAACATACGTGAGAGTCAGTGATGTATCTTCCACCATCTTACACATGTCCTCCACCATAGAAGAGACTAATGTGCATCATATTAATTTCATCACGGATAAACCGTTTTCTCATGTTGTAGTACCTTCTAGTTAAATATTAGCACATTGCAAGAACATGCGGGGATACTGAATCTGTGCGTCATCAGATTAGCAGCATGTCCATGTAGACATAGGGAAATGAGTGACAAATATAATCATGGTACAATTTTTGAGCCTTTCCTGTGACATCGCTACATTTTCCACAGGGGACCAATTTAGCTTTTATACATCCTCGGCTGAGACTGGTTTGGTATTTACAGTAGTAAAGGTTTTCATGACTTGCTGTGCATGTTGATGTTACATGGTACGTACCAGACATCATGCAGTGTCCACTGAAAAGTACAGTATATTAAAAGTACCTCTCATTTTACAAAACATGTATAGAACAATATTGAAAGACACTGTCATTGCTGCCATTGCGCAATCCTCAGCAATTGCACGCATGACGCCTGCTGGGGTCATTAGATGGCCACAGGCCTCCTCGACAGACAGTGAGATTACAGGCCAGATGTCAGCTTGTATACAGCATGAAGGCGGTGGGCTGAGATTTGTTTGGGGCTAAATGGACTTCTGTATTTTCTAGAGCTGATACTTGTGCGTAATACTCTGAATGACAAACAGCATATTCAGCATGTTGCCCAACATAATGACTCATTTGTCACTCCGCAAACAGTAAAAGTTTTACATAGAGGAAAACATTTAATGTCTCCCAGTACAATGTGGGACTATTTCTGAGATGTGTGGTCACAAAGACATTATGGTGATATGGAAACACATTTGACTTTACAAGGGGTGGTGGTGTTCAGAAATAAAGGGAAGGAAACATTTTGGCTCCTTTTTTTTCTAAACATTTACACACAGAGATTACTGGTCTGTGTCCTCATTGCTACACGTGATTACCACCATGTCTGGTGCGTGAACATGTTGTGTCCACTGGTTGAAATGCAGTCTGCTGGTGGTTGAATTACTCAAAACCACCAACATGCCCCAAAGCAGAGACAGACCACTCAAACGGGTAAGGTCATTTTATTAAAACCATGTTGTTGCTCATCATGTCTGATTTTAAAAGCCATATGTCACTACCATGTGATGTTATAATCAGCAGCAGCAGCAGCAGTACAAGTGAACATGATATTCACGAGTATGTTGTATAACGCGCCCCGTCTCCCTTCTTCCTGGTCTCGCTGTCTATATGTCTCCCTCTTTCTCTCTTCTCCCCCACTTCTCTTGCTTTCCCATTTTCCGTTGACAAGCTCTCTGAATCTTTGACCACACAGCCTGGAAAAATAGCACGGAGTCATGCTGCACGGCAAGTCTATCCCTGACCCTGATTCCCTCTCACCACATTTCCATCAGCAGCAAAGTAAAACACATCTAATCATTTCAATTTTCCCCCTCTGTCGCAGTATTATTAACATTGTTAATTTTCTGAGGGTTGCAGCCTGGAGGGGAATGTCAAGGGAAATGCATTATGGCAAAATATTCCATTGATCCACCATTATACACACTTTCTTGGTTGCTGTAATGGCCTAATGATACCAAGAGGCCAATTTAAAACCAATGTAGAAAACAGAGGACTATTCAATGAGAAAAGAAAGATGCATAAAAAACTTGTCATGTAATGTCAATGTATAGACTTTTTTCTATATCTGTACTACTCTGTTTCATGCATGTTTGTGCTACTGCAATGGACTAGCAACCTATGTACTCTGCCTCTAGCCTGTCCATTGCTGGGATAGGCCCCGGCTTTCCTGCGACCCTGAATTGGAAAAAGCAGTATAGAAAAATGAGGGATGGATGGATGTTTGTGCTACTGTTGTGCTTTCATACTTTACCATCAGTATGACTTCATGCAGAAGCTTATTGCGGATTCAAGTGCTAAAGTGTGTACAAGGAATATGGCATCCCATATCATAGCAGTTTGTACAAATCGCACAGCACTTCTATACCTATAGATTTGAAACTTTTTTGGATATAATTTTATGGTGTTTTAACCGTATCTAAGGTGATTAGAGTTAAGTTCAGGGCAGGGTGTTGTTTCTTGAGAGTACATGACACACAAACATGCACACACAACAATTGCCAAGTTTTGACAAGCATATAGTCTAAACTTCTATGTTATCTAAAATTAACTCTCGACTAGATGTTAGCATTACTTATAGGAAGTGAATGCAGCATCATCTTGAAAGGTTGTGATGAACTTTAGTGGAAGGAAAATATGGAAATTAATACATCTGAAGCAAAGTCACACAAGAGTGCCACTTTCTTGTTTTCTGGCTGAACATCCACCATGAGCCACTTCAAAATGAGACTGTTTGAACTAACAACATTAGCATCTGTAACCAGTAATAAATTTACCTGCTATAAAGTGCACATTTTCTGTGAATGCCTTATACTGCACTCCATAAGCATAAAAACTTACAAACATGATTACAATTTAAAGCAGGACTGGGTCTGCTGAAACTGAAATAATTTGGAGGACCACATAAATCAGGAAAACACCTTCCTTCCATAAAGTCCATGAGAAGGTGTTGCATCAAATATAGGTACTCCGTGAGAAAGTTTCATAAATAAAGAACAGCAACTCCTCGGAACATTTGGCAGTGCATATGAAAAGTATGGCTGGAAGTTGTTCGCTATTCTCCAACAGTTTCTGCACCAAAAAAATTAGAACATTTGTATACAGCTATGAAAAAGGGATGTTTAAATACTCAGGTATTCAGCTTTGCATAACTGACAACCTTTGTCCTTTGAATAGTGGAGGCGCCATCTTCACTCAGTAAAACACTCAATGACAGCAAACATTCTTCAGGTTTACTGGGATGGGTTTCTTTTTTTGTCACACAGAGCAACCAATGAGAAGCAGCTCAAGTTTGGCACAAAAAAAGTGAAATTGTCTATAATGTACTCAAACACATCACCTCCTGGTCTGGAGATTCTTTCTTTCTTTCTTTCTTTCTTTCTTTCTTTCTTTCTTTCTTTCTTTCTTTCTTTCTTTCTTTCTTTCTTT
>JBBBVU010000003.1:19452291-19523363 GCA_037177055.1 Atherinosoma microstoma
CTGATTTCAATAGTGGCCGGTTCTTGTAACCGTAGCCTGCACAAAATACAGGCATTGTTGTTCGCCTGGCGTTGACTACAGTTGATTCTGGTAGCTGCTGCTAGCAAGAGATACCCATCCAATATGGCGGCGGCGCTGGTTGCGCTCCAGCACGTAATGCGGCGTCTATCTATATATGTCTATGGTTACATGCCTATGGTTTTTGGATTGTCCTCCTTTGGGCCAATCAGGAAACGAGTTACACAGAGAGCCGCCTACGTCATATCTGTGAGCCGAAGTCTGTCGTAGTGGAGGGGATTTCTTCTTCATCTGCCTTACGTATGCAGCAGCCTCATCATCTGTTTGGGACAACAATAAATACAATCTAATGAAAGCAAGTGTTTATTTTGGAGGGGGGATTTTCCATCCGAAACCGACCGGCTCTGTCTGTGTGAAATAGGGAATGAACGACGAGACAGCATCGGACAGCTGGAAGAGAAACTCCGGGTGCTCCAGGTGGCTAAGCTAGCATTACACTGTAGCTAAGAACCCACAGGAATTACATATGTCATATTATTTGGAGATTTCTGACATCACAAGGTTTCTGGTTTTAATTGTGGGTAGCATAGGTGCAAGTTATAGTGTACGGTACAACAGCCTGTTGTCCATGTCCTCCATCCTAACACCAGAAGTGTATGTTTCATTTTGTTCACAAGTTTGTTTCACAGTAAATCTGATCAGTCTCTTGTATGACTTACCTTGACTTTTTCTGTGAAATTATAATCTGTATTGCAATGAGTGATGTCCCAGAGGGCTACAGGTAGTCAAACCAAACCATAAATTTAATCGATGTAAGGTCCTTTTAGGAACCTTCATGAGGATTAACAGGAAGCATAACTTGTTAATTACTCTAAACACATTCCCTGCTCTCTGTCCTGATCAATTGTGCTTCCATGTAAATTTGCAAGCAAAAACTTGCATAACAATGCATCTTTCAGTCTGGCCTTTTTATTTGTTTATTTGAGACAGGAGCTCTAAAATAAAATATAACCCTGAGATAAAACCATATACATTACATTTAATTTGATAATTGTCTTGATTACTGCGGAGATTTTTAAAGCCAGAGTTTGAACAGAGTTGGTAAATAGAATTTTTTTTGCAAAAAAGCAACAGCTTTTATATGTTTTATGCTCCATCAAATGAAGGTTTCTCTTTTTTTCCTTTTATATAGTATTGAGCAAATGCTGGCTGTGAATCCCGGAAAGACGCCCATCAGTCTGCTGCAGGAGTATGGAACGCGGATAGGCAAAACCCCAGTTTATGACCTGCTGAAGGCCGAGGGACAGGCCCACCAGCCCAACTTCACATTCCGCGTCTCCGTTGGAGAGATCAGCTGCACCGGCCAAGGGCCTAGCAAGAAGGCAGCCAAGCACAAAGCAGCTGAGGCTGCTCTGAAGATGCTCAAAGGAGGCCTCGGAGGTCCAGCCGAAGTCATTGTTGGAGAGGAAGGTTTTATTGGCGTTGATGTGTCTGCAGATGGAGACGGGTTAGTATTCAGCTTTCTTTTCAGTTTCTTGAAAAAGAATGTTGCTCTTGAAGTGGTTTACTGTACTCTATACATCTAATGATTCTTTGTGAGGCAGACAGACCTGAGTGATTTGAAGAATGTTTCAACACTGAACAGATGCACAAATGAAGTTTGCTTGGTTTCAGTATTTTGCCCTGGTTTCTTTTATTTCACATTCTTTCTAGCTCCCAGTCAGAGATGAAGACCTCAAGCAGTTCCCAGCAGTCTGAATGCAACCCTGTAGGGGCTCTGCAGGTAAATAAAGATGACCACTAAGTTTAAAATGAAATTTTTCCAGTTGGCTGTCTTAATTAATGCCATTTCTGCTTGTGTTGTTACAGTATTTGTTTATTTAAAAGTTTGCCTTTTTGTTTCTGGTTGATTTCTCTGCCAGGAATTGGTGGTGCAGAAAGGATGGCGTTTGCCAGAGTACACAGTCACCCAGGAATCTGGTCCAGCACATCGCAAAGAGTTTACTATGACATGCAGAGTTGAGAGATTTGTAGAAATTGGTATATTACATCATTTGCAATTCTGTGTGCGTGTGTGGTTTCTTTTTGCCTTTGGTTTAGCTCAAGCTATACATTTTAATTAAAGTTTTGCAAAGATCATTAGCGATGAAAGACTAAAGGGACTGTGCTAATAATAGATAGCTTCTAATGGAAAACACCTCATCAAAACTGAAGAAAATCATATGTGCTGCCTTTGAATTATTGTTTACAGTTTACAGTTTAACCTAAACTCTTTGTGGATGCAATTTAACCAAACTAGAACAGTAAGATTCAAGCTGATGTTGAACGAATTCTTTATTTAGTTCTGCTTTTTGTATTACTAAATGACAATAAGTTTATCAGTAATATCCTTTTGCTCTTCAGGAAGCGGTACGTCGAAGAAACTTGCCAAGAGAAATGCAGCAGCTAAGATGCTATCACGTATACATGACGTGCCAGTAGACCTAAGAAACAGCAATGACGCTGACGCAGAAGACGATACGTTCAACATGGTGAGGGCCAAAACACAAAGTTAATGAGGATCCTTGGAAATCAGAAAGTATTATCATAGCAAAGACTGCACAACTAGTTTTATATCACAGGTTGAAGCAACATTTTCATATATTTCAATTTCTTTGCTTTTCCCTTTAAATACTGTTCAAAACACTACTGGCTATAAACATTGTCTTGAGTTCATGTCATTAATATTGCTGCCCATGATTTACAATGTTTAACTGCAGTAAAATGCATCACCTCTTTACATGCAGCCCATGGGGAGCAGAGCAGAGTCGGGCAAAAATAAAGGCTTCAGCTGCACATGGGACTCCCTGCGTAATTCTGCCGGAGAGAAGATCCTCCAGCTCCGCAGCCACCCTCTGGGTATTCCCTCTGACTCCAACTTCTGCTCTTTGCTGAGCGACCTGTCTATAGAGCAGCGCTTCGATGTCAGCTACCTGGATCTAGGTGAGCTCATAAGCTATGGCATTAACATTTGATTCTGCAGAGCATCACATTCTGACCACACTGAAGGTTTAAGGGAGTTAAATATTGACAGAAAAAGGAGAAATGATGAATCGTAGACGTCTGCATGCAAGACTGGATGCATCTAAGTTTATAGCGTATAAATATAAATCCAGTGAGCTTGTGAGCCTCATAAGGGCATGGAAGTGCCTTGCTGCTGTCACGTCGTTTACACAAGAGTTTGAATGATTCATTAGTTTGGCTGATGAATCATCGTAGCTGATGGCCACATGGCCTACACCACTACCAGCCACCAACACAAAACTAGACCGTGTGTCTGTAAAACTTGTCACAGGCTTAATTATTTCATATTCAAGAAAACATGACTTCTGAAATGATATTGAAAGTGTTAATCTGTCTGAAAATAAGCAAATGAATTATCTAGAAAACAATTTTTAGCAAAAAAGACAACATCTAGTATTACCTTTTTTTGAATATATTTCTTTGTCAAATGCTACATATATCTAGTGTATACTGTCCTTTGGTGACTTTTTAATTTCTAGTTACATAACCTAATATTTTTTTGCATAGTTTTATGATAATTTTCCTTATCATTGCTTTACTTCTCATTCACTTTATCTGTATCTACTTATTTGACAAATATGCTCTTCTTTTGAGTCTTTAATCTCATCATATACTTGCAGTAACAGATACTAGTGGTTAAAAGGGATAAGGCTTTATCTGAAGTGTTAATTATATCAGATTTTCGTTTTTAAAAAAAAGGGGGGGGGGGGGGTCAGTTCTCAGATCATACGTGATAACATAAAAGATAATTTGCCTGTGAATTTCTACTGAAATATATTGTGCTGGTCTTTTAAGGCAAGAGTTATCTTGAGGTTGAGAGAAATGTTTATTGTTAAAGTTAAAAAGCTGCGTTAGATGTAAATAAAAACAGTACAGATTTATTTTTAAAAAGACGTGACATCATGATCACGGTGGTAAAAGTGTTCCTTTGATTGCTTATTTGAAGCATGATTCTGCCATCAAATGCGATTGTATTTAAAAAGGAAAGAAAGGAAAAAGAAATGAATAACTTTTAAGTTTCATTTTCATGCTTTTTTTGCATTAAAGTAAATTGTATTCAAATGGTTTTGAAATCATGTTGAGCAATATTCAAATAACTGATCTTTATCTAGTAAAAGCCCTAATAATAATAATAAAACACATTCTAACATCTGGCTCTTGCATGCAGTGAGAAAGTGCTGATTGAAACTTCAGTCCTGTATCACTTGCCTGCAGTAGTGGCAGAGTCATATGATATATGAGAACCCAACAGCTTCAAGAGTCGACACAGCTCTCTTTATATGTACAAACAGTAACAACTTGTTGACAAAAAGAGACAAGATTAAATCATTTTACCTGTTAGCAAGACAGTTGGTAGCTTGCTATTTCCACATACTGTACGTGTGCAGCTCAGTAAAAATAACAAGCTATCAACTCAGAAAGTTGTGTCTATCAGAAACTGTGGTCCAGGTCATTATAGTTTCTAGGTGTTAGACAACATCACTCTGGTTCCCCCTTCAATGATAAAGTGCATCTTCTAAAGCCATCCAATTTTACACTGACTGGAAATCCACAATATGTGCCATCAGTTTTTTGGCAACTTTCATTTGTTGCAAAAGCTCAGATAGGATATCATGATGTGATTTGATAGCATGCATGCGTACATAATGTGACCAAGAATAGTGTACTTCACGTGGCTTGATTCAGTTACTGCACACACTGAATATGACCATGTTGAGATTAAGTTTCTTTTGCTTTTTTTAATGTTTTTGTTTTGTCTTCTTTCAGAAGAGCGCAGTCTCAGTGGCCTATGCCAGTGTCTGGTAGAGCTGTCCACGCAGCCAATCACAGTGTGCCACGGCTTTGCTCCAAACGTAGACGCTGCTCGAGCCAACGCAGCTCACAATGCATTGCAGTACCTCAAAATAATGGCAGGAGGGAAATAATAGGAGTTGTTGATTGCCTTCTAACAGACTCAAAACTAACAACTACACGGTGCCATCATACATGACCTCTTTGGACAACTGATCCATTTTGTGAAGAATCCATAAAATATTAATTAGCTCAGTTTGGAAAATTGAGCCTTTGTCTGCCCCAAAATTAATAACTGGAGTTCTTTCTTTCTTTCTTTTTTGCTGTTTCATTGATGTCTGAAAGGTGCGAGTGAAGATTTAATGAAGATTTAATTGCCTAAAAACTCACAGATTATTTTAAAATGCATTTTCACCATTTTTACATGTTTGGTATCACCTTTTATTAGTGTTTTTTAAAACCACATGGATGGGTGTAAAAAAAAAAAAAAAGCTTCAGCCTTGCTTTTGTGGCGAGAAAGAGACTCTGCTGAATAAATGGATTATTTCAAAGTCTACCCCTTCAACTATGACCTTGTATGATTCTTAATGTGGCTTTAGTTATGTATTAATATGAATTCCAGAAACCCAAACTGTTTGCCACTGTGTTATTCTTGATGTTTACCTATGTTATCTTTTAGATTATGAAGTCAAATTAGGTGTACTTTTTTGGAAACTGAATTGTCCACGTGAGGTTTAACAGTAATCACAGTTCCACAATTATCTCAATTAGTTATGTTTCACTGCAGGTTTTGTATCTGAAGCTTTGTAAATCTATTTCTGCTTGAACAAAGATACAGTTATAACTGAAACGGGAAGAATTATAGTGTGTCTTATTACAATTATTAAATATACTTTATTTTAAGCTACCGTATCTCAGACCAAACAAATGAACCCACCACATGTTCTAATGTGGTGTTTAAACATTATTACCTCAATAATATTGTATGTGTGCAATGCTCAGCATACAACACAGTGTTTTCCAGATTATTCTTTCTACCTTTCTGATTGTGACTTAAATTATAGTCATTAAAAGGTAACGGGGGGGGGGGGGGTGTATATTCTCTGCCTATTTTATGTGACAATGTAAGGTCTCACTGCAACATACCTGTATGTAGCTGCATGTTGGTTGATTAAAAAGCATTGCACTCAAATGAATTAAGAATTGAGGATAATCAAGTTTGGACTCCTTAATTGTGAGATAATGATTATCTGTGCTGCACACTTGACACATTTCATTACTTCACATTTCAGCAGGATGTAACAATAACTTTATTTTCAGAAATTCACAGCTGTATTTGGTTTTTTTTTCCTTCTTATGAAACAAGGAAGTTAAGTGTCTTTTTTTAACTTTGGGTGCTGCCACTGTTGATGTAAATGACATAAAATTTGACAGATGTCTGTGTTGGCAGGTTTAAACTTTGAATAAAGAAAAGTAAATTAAGTATGAACTTCAGTTTTCAATAAAACATTTTTCTAAGATTTACTGTTGTTTTGACTTTATTAAAGTAACATTATGTTCATATATAGTCCACACTTCCTTAAAAAAAAAACTTGTTTACTACATTCTATGTTCAATAAGAGCACTTTTCCTGGAATTTGAAATTCTTTTTTAGATTACAGCTTTTGAAAACTTCAAGTCATTTTAAGGAATTTTAATCACTTTGAGATATTTGAGTCAGTGTCCATGTTTGGTTCCACCTTCCAAACCATTAAATGTACAAATGCAACTCTTTAGAGCAGGTTCCCAGATGCACACACAGATGTCGGTCTCAATGTTATCCCATCATCTACTGTGTCTGTCCGCTGAGGGGCTGACTTCTTCATCCGCGTAGCCGCTGCTGTCAGACTGCATGCTGTCACCCCGGATCACTTCACCTACACAAACAAGCAAACCCAGACAGCTTTTCTCCATATGTTGCAAACAATAAAATAAACGCAGCTGTACTCTGACCTGAATCGGCACTGGGGTGAATACACCTGCACAGCGACCCGTATACACATGTGTCTGTTAGAAAGCACCCTTCTGATGCCCCTACATACAGTATCTCTCTTTTCTCCTTTTTTATTTTTACATCAGTTTAATAAATTGTTCAGTGAGACACCACTTTGTGCCGCAAGAAAAAAAGAAGCTGAGAATTAAAAGTCACACACTCAGCTAATGCACTGGTGGTTTCTACAGTTTGAACTCCAAACACACTTCTCTTCACACATCTATTACAGTAGCACAAATAGTCAGCAGTTTGAAGACTAATCCAAGTCCACCTCAGCCTAAAACAAAATTATGCTTCTGTGAAATGTGTTCATACAAAACAACATCCTATCACATCCAATCAATAGAATATGAATGTTCATTACCGTTGTACTGATGTTTTCTGGACAGTGGTGAGGTGGATTTTCCTGTAGCTTCTGACTGTCCAAAATCTTCCTCTCCCGCACTATGCACCTGTGGATGCAGGAAGTTTGAAGTGTATTTTACATGCTGTACATTTGAACACCTTTATAGCTAATAACAAATATTAAGAATTGTAAACAATTAGAGCTGAACATTATTTTATCATCAAGATGATCTTGTACACTTTTTTGTGCTCACAGAAAAGCTCTGTAGACCATCATGGATCTATATTTAAAACTATTTACTGAGAAGGAGCTTCATTAACCCTTTCATGCATAGTGTCCACTACTGTGGACATCAATTTGACAGCTGTTTTCAAATGGTTTTTACTTAATTTTTTTAGTTTCTTCAGAGGCTGAGACAAAAAACTTTTAATAGGAAGGTTTTTAAAAAACCTTCACAATTAAGAAGCCCTTTAAGGCTTTGTTCTTAATGGGTTAATAAGATCAGCTTTAAACTGATCAAATTACATGATAATTTACTCTGTTTTTTGGTTTGCATCCATTTTGAACTTGTATCACATTGAGTTTTCATATTCTCATCTGTTGTTGCATTTTGTGTAAAGATGGTGTGTTTTGCCACTTGGGGCCACAATGTTGTCAGCCTGTAATGACCATTCAAAATTCCTTTGTTAGAAAAACATAACAAAAATGGTATTAAGAATAATATGATGTGAAAAAAAAGATGAGAATTGTGTGATACAACAGTTGCTGTGTTGGCTGTGCTTTGCCAGCACTGAAACAACAGGGTACACTACAAATCATGAGTTTGACCATTACATACACCAGAGAGCCTTGTATAATTCTGTATAACCACAGATCAGCCACTATGAAAGGGGTGTATCTAATATTTGGATTTGGCAGTTTTTTTTTTGCTTTCATTGTGGTTTTAATCCACTCACAGTAACTTCCCTTCCTGTCATGATTACTATAGTCTTAAACTATTAAACTTTCTCCTAATTAAGCTACAAATGAAAATGTGTTTGAATTTGGTGAAATTAATCCATTTTTTTAATCAACAAACTGTATGAAAAGTAATATTTTTCTCAGTATAATCCAGGTTTATATTTTAAACATATGTAGAATACTGTTGTGTAACTACTGTACCTCCTCCAGCTCAAATGAGTTAACCTGTTGATGGTTACTGGAGAAGTGGCCCAGGCTTGGATGTGTCATTGGATTCAAATACTGTTTCTCTCCTTCTTTAAATGACTCACAAGTCTTCGTGAATGAGACAGGCGAACCATGACTGGAATCTGCTGTGTTCATAGAACACAAAGACACATCCTCCTCTTTCAAACCAGTCACAGTGATATAGTAATGACCATATCTGCCATTGGGCTCCAGGGCAGGGTGTGATCTGGATCCATCCCCCTGTGGGAAATCACCTGAAGGGGCAACATCACCTGGAAGTGATTCATCTTTGGGTTTAGAGATGATGCCTTGTATACTGGGTTCGCGTGACACGGAGTGTGATCTGTCTATGTGCTTTGCTACAGAGGAGACATGAAGTGATCTGTTCGCACTGTGCGTGCTTTGATAACAGAAAGGTGCCCGGTGCACACTCTCAACTATCTGTGGGCAGATTAGATCATAGGAAACTGTGGCAATGGGATTCAGCTCAGCTGTCCTTGGGTCACTTTGAGTCAAGCATGAGTCCAACTCTGGCCTATATGAGGACAACAGATGTACAGTTTCTATCACAGTTTCTCCTGATAATGATGACGCTAGAGATGTTCTTACATTGTTACTCGTGCAGTCAAGATCTGTTTGTCTACAAATGTTTTCACCAGTATCAGCATTATCTGTTTGTTTGTTGTCCTGCATTTTCTGGCTGATTTTATTTCCATCCTGAAGAGTTTCTGTGTCTAGCACCGCCTGTTGTATTTGTTCCTTTTCCCGACCACCTGTGATCAGCCTAATTTCCATATCTGAATTACTCCTGTTATGTTCCCCCAAATCCAGCCTCTTGGAAGGCCCACTTTTGACTTTCAGGACAATGTCCACAACATCAGGAAGACTGGACCTCTTCCTGGGTGAGTGCTGTGGAGAGGTGGAGTCTGATCCTCGGGGAGAGCCAGTGTAGAGACACATCTTGTTAACTGTGTCCTTCAGTCTCTCCACTGGAGAGCGTGGCTCACTGCGAACACTGGTCCTAAACCGTTCGATCTTTTCCAAAGGAGAAGAGAAGTTAAACTCCGGCGTGGCCAGTTTCTGCAGAGGAGTGCGAGACACGTGGGAGTATAGAGAATAGAAAGCATTGGCCATAGCTGTGAGCACTTGCACTTGTCTGAATCGACCTGTGAAAAAAGAAAAAAAAGATTAAGATACATTTTATCTATTCATTTTGTTATTGTTTTTTATTACATTTGAAGTATGAAAAGTTTGATATTCGCAAATGATATTGTGATGTGAAGATCTGTTAACTTTACATTGGAACTGCTGGTGGAATTGTCCTTTAAAAGATCTTTTTTGACTTTTTTTTACACAAAAAGACCCTGTACAGAGCCTGTACTTTTCACCTTTACTTGAAAAGTTGATTCAGGATTTGAACTTTAATTAAGTTATTTTACAAAGTCATATATATATACTTATGATTGACTGATTTATTCATTGCACCATCTGCCCACGATTACAAAGATATACAGAAAAGTGCAAAATAAAAGTGTAATGATTCTTTAGTCTTACTAGCAAGAGAGAGGCTGGGGTCTTCCTCACGTATGCGCCGTATCTGTGAGTCCAAAAAGAGGCGGAAGTTGATGCCCTGAGCCTGAGAAGGAAAGGTAAAGAAGCGAGGAGGGATGCGCACAGTGACCTGCGGCTCTTCACAGCCAAAACCAAGCTCATACAGGGTCTCCTCTGCATCCTCTGAATACAGCTGCAGGACCTCTGAAACACTGAAAAGGGAGAATATTTTTTTATTTTAAACTGTAAAAGCTGGAACCGGTAAACTATGGATACAAATGAAAACTGATGAATAGAATAGAATTATGCTATATACTGTACTACCCTGGAAAAACAAGCTTGAAAATACTAATGAAGTCAAAGGATTGGGGAAGCTGTAACTTGTCAAATCGGTAATTCAAAAAGCAAAGAGCCAGATCACCAGTCTTCAGATGTTTGGAATTATTAAGCTTTGAAAATAGAAAGTGTTGAAGCCTTACCTTGACCTAGTTTTCAAGGTGGAGGAGGATAGGCAGCTGGAGGCCATGCTCTGGCCCAAGTTCAGTGAGGGTAGACATAATCCCTGACGGGGGGTGCTATAAGTTTGATAAAGATGAATCAATAAATTTTTTTAAACATTATAATGCCTATAACCTTTGAACTAGATGATGAGGAAACTATTTGATTTCTTCATTTTGAGTAAATGAGGAAATCAACAACCAACCTGCTGGTGAGCCTACTGCGTTGTTCCTTCAAGGAAGAACAGCGTGCCAGACTTCATGGTCAGCATAGAGAAAGAAATTTAAAAACCAAAACAACAGGCATTTTATTTAAGTTTCTTTGGACTTATTCAGAAACACAAACACTTCCCAACAAAGTAGCTAATTCAACCTGGAATCAAGCTAAATCAGTCATTTTATGAGCATTTTCTAATCTGTAACTCATTTCAGTAGAACTAGCTTTAAGATGTAGATAAACATATTTTCAACTGGTAGCATAGTTCACATTCCTGTAGATTTAATAAACTAAAGTTAGTAAAATATCTGATTTTGATTAATAGTTTTCTTGTGGGGTCAAGGGGAAATTGAGTAATGGAGTAATGGAGTAATAGGCCAATATCCCCACAATGGCCATACATGTATTTCAACTGCATGTGAATTTTGAAAATTTAAGAGTAAAACATCCCTTTTCTATCCTGCTGTATGTTGTTCTATTGCTTCTGTAATACCAATTAATTCCAGTTGCCACTCACCCAGCTTCAGGTGTAATTTTTCCACCATTTAACACAGATGCTGAAACAAAAATGTAAAAGTTTATCATTGAAGAAAAAGCATGTTCATATGCATCCAAATATCTATTTATCTCAGTTTAATTCCAAACATAATATGTGCATACAGAATATTTTGAATGTACTCTGATATCCTAATCATTTTGTGCCCTGTCATGTTCCTGTGAGCTGAAACACTTGTACCAGGAAGTCACGCCAGGTTGAATTCATATGGCATGTTTATAAAAGATAAACTGATACAGACGGTGTAATGTTTCAGATATTTTCATACCACATAACACGTGGAAAATCCCTTCTATTCTCGCCTTCCTTTTCATTAGTAGACTGCTACCAGGGAGTGGAGCCTTACCAAATCTAAAGGAAGCCAGCTCATCTTGCTGTGTTTTACTGTTAGTTTTAGATGGACTGTACCTGCCATCAACAAGCAAAGACAGGCCTTGCAGGAAGTCAAAGAAACACTGAATTCCTAATAGATGGAATTCTAATTCAGTGGAATGTTTGAAGACTCATAAATGCATTTGAATGTTTTATTCATAATAGAATGGGCTAGTGAATTGCTATACAGGCAATATGGTTATGATTCAGCATTTATTTTGTATAAATTCTCATGAAAATTAGCATCGATTTGCTGTTGGGGGGAAAAAAAACACTTCACACTTTAATCTCATTTAACATTAGCTTTGCTTACATAGACATGTATTTCTTCAGTCTGATTAAAATGCTTCAGATTCAAAATTCCACCTTAACTAATTCAAATTGACGATGAGTAAAGAGACTGAATAGAATATCTGCTAACATATCCCAAAGCAGTTTATCCATTTAAAATATTAATTTACATATGAAATGTTGTGCATGCTAATGCATTTGCAGAGAACAAATTTATAAATAATTAATACAAAATGTAAAAAAAAAAAAAACATTTCTTGCCTTGTGCTTTATTAGCTTCCCTTAAGCATACTTGTCTTTCCCACATGATGGGGACAAAAATCTGACTGCATACCAAATTAAAGAGACTTCGCATTAAACTAGGGACAGCTATTTTATCCCCATAGGTACAAAGTGATTTTTTTAGGGTTAAGACTTGTCTCAAAGGTCAGGATGCATAATTAACTTGTGTTAAAGTTTGAAGTGGCAGTTAGGTTAGGCATTAAACTGTCATTATTAGGGATTGGGTGGACGAGCTGTGGAATGTATCACGTCTATGATGGATAACCACAAAGCCAGAAAAATAAGTTTGCCTGTGGGTGCGTGTTTGTTTGTGTGTGAAAGCTCACCATCAGCTCCAAGACTCAGGTCATCAATAAAAGCATTGGTTTGCAGGGCAGATTCTGAAGAAAGATGTGATCAGTGATTTAATTAGTTATCAGGGTGATTATTAACATAACATGTTAATCTCCCATGTGAAATATAAATTAAGTACATATACTTAAATATGCTAATTAAATCTAAGCCAAGTGTACTTTTTTTTACTTTAGTATTTGCATTTACTTCTTAAAAAAAAAAAAAAAAAGAAATACAATACTTTTCATTGTACTCTAGTTGTTAGCTTGATGAACAAGACATAATATTAGAGATTTGAGAACTTATTGAATGGAAAACCAGCTTCACCTCAATCAGATACAATAGCACAATGTAACTGTCCGTTAACTAAAATGTTTTAAAGTTTCAGACTTATTAACTTGTTTACTATGGATATTGCATTTTCACAGTTGCACAATAATACTGTTTAATTCACATTTTAAATGCTGTGACTATTCTGTAATTACATATTTCTCAATTGTATTGATGCTGTTTAACTTAAAGGATTTTAGTGTCTTCAAAAATGAAAAGTCACCAAGCTTCATTTACCTCCTGCAACAGTATATTAATGCTTTATAAATATTTCAGCACATAGTTACAGAATTACAGTATCATTCGTGACAGTTCATCACTTACCTAAACTAAGCTGCCTGTTGTTCTTTGAGCTGGCATCTGACCTGTAAGACATATCTAAATTTTTAATGCAGAAATAGTATAATTTGCATGCATTTATCAAAGTTCTGTCTGTTTGCATGGCTGGCTCTATCTGGAGAATGATAGCAGGCTAGTTAAAGTGCACGCTTGTTAGATATACCATGTAATCAGCTTTCAAAAGGCTGTTAACGTCTGTCAACTTCCTCTTGTACAACTATTAACATTCAAGTCAACACCTCTAAGCTAGCCTGGTCATTTCCATTTTGAGTTCTGAGAATAAGCACAAGCTATTCTTTTACTACTCCCTCTCTCTGAACATTTAGATGCTGATACACAGAATGTATTACTGACCGCAGCAAATGCAACTTCCCTCTTAATGACTGACATAAGAAACATAAGTTATTCTTCCTCATTCCTCCAATCAATTTCATGAAAGAAAACACAGAACCTTTTCTTCCTTTTAGTTATATAATTGCCTTGTACTTATAGCTGAATTTGTCTTTTTTATTGAAATGTTTGCATCTAAAAATGTATGTCCTGATATTTCTAGAACAAAACAGCTGTCATCACTGACATCACCTGTGAATAAACGTTCCCAAATCAACAAAAGCTCAGCTCGTGTGTTCATGTAGTGGTTTTGAGGATTGGGACTTTTTTTTTTTCCAATGGAGCTATAAGTCTGCGTCATTTCAGGGTTTTATGGTGAGAAAACAATACTGTGGCTGCCTTGTAGTACTGTCTTCCTGTAACAACCGACTTCAGAGTTTCCACTCTGCTTGTTGTTTGTCAACTAGTTTCCAGTGTTAAACGTTGTTCTTTAGCACCTGTTAGAAGCCGTGCTCAGAAAATATCATCTTACAACAAAAACAAGTTGACTCACCCACAGCTAAGGAGCCAACTCTCAATTTTTCCTGTGAAGCATCCTGTGGAAATCAAACACTTGAGTAATCCTCATTAAATAAATACTTTTTTCTTGAAGACTGTGAAAGCACTGATTACTCTTAAGTATTTTGATTTTGATTTTGCTCAAGAAAACCATGACATTTTTTTTTTAAATAATACTTTATTATGTATTTGTTTTGCTAAAAAATGTACTGCAAGTCCTTCTTTTAAGCCTCTCAACAAGGAATGGCATCTTCAACCGGCAGAAGAATGACCTGAGTTTTTTCTCTTACCATCAGAAAAGACATCGTCGTCAGCAATAGAGGTAGATGGGAGGTTGCACAGCGACCCTTCGGGCTCCTCCACAGTTGGCCATTGTCGGCTGCTGTTGATCCAGGCTCGCCGCCTGGAGGATGAGCTCTCCATTGCATCAGTTCATAGACAGCCAGGGAGCATGGTGATGTCAAAGCTTTCAAGGCAAAAGCAAAGAGCTGGAGATGAAATTTAGCTTTGGGGCTTCCTTAATTTTTTCCTTTTAAGGGACTGAGCAGGGTTCTTCATCTTTGGTCCTTGATGGCCACTGTCCTGCAGGTTTTAGCCATTTCTCTGCTTGCACTCACCAGGCCCAAATTATGGGCTCATTAAAAGGGTTGTGTGGGACCTGAAAACATAGTGTTGAGGAAATCTGCTTCCGTTTAATTGGGTGTGTTGAAGCAGGGAAACAACTAAAATCTGCAGGGCAGTAGCCCTAAAGGACTGGAGTTATGGAACCCTGGACTAGAGTACGATGCCAAAAACTCTGACTGATTAATCTTGCCTTTATTAGCCCATGTCACTACTCCTAGTTACCACTTTTAAATTATTATTATCTCTCCTATCGCTTATATTTAAGGACAACTTTTCATTGACGTTTATTTTGGATGATGGTGCTTTAAGGGTAGAAAGTTTGTATAACTACATTACAAATAATAAACACAACTCATCTGGCACAAGGTAAAATGAGCATCAAATAAACAGTGAAATAAGCCTAATGTTTTAAAAAAGAGAGTACAACTGATAATAACTAAACATAACAGATTAGGGAAAACACTGGTGTGATAAAAAAAAAAATCCAGATTTTCTGTTTAAATTAAAAGTCTACAGCAGAAAAACAGATCAAACAATTCATGCACATATAAGTGTGGTGGCATATTGCACAGTAAGAGCATATAGCCAACATATACACAATATATAGACAATTACAATGTTAAGATAGAGGCAACGTTCAGAATGACTTAGCTTATGATTATAGGAGTAATCTTTATCAAAATTACTACTTATGAAAGTTTCAATTTATTGTGATAATAAGAGCTTCGTTGCAGGCTATGAATGGAACCCATGAAAAATGTGTTCTACCAAACAGCGCTAACAATTTTTGACTGTCTTTTGCCTGTGTTTTCATACAAAATAACGAACAATTTTGACAAACGAAAGGGAGCTTTACCTTCATTGAAGCTGCAGGTTTCAGTTCTGTCGGCAGCGCTCTGTCTCTCGTTTCCTGTTAAAGCGCCAACATATCAGAAACATTCATCTGCAGCCTTCAGAGGACTGTCAATATGCACCCAGCAGGCTTCAGCTTTATCGACGATGGAGCTGCTGATTGTAGGTTTCTGCTGATTTCATTTTCACTGAAACTCGTCGGTTGGTTGAAATTGCGCGGATACCCTCGGGTTGAGGCGCCTGTAGGAAGTGACTTTGCATCTCATCTGAAATACAAAAGTTATGCGCGTGGGACGCAACTGCGACACATCCTGCAGACAGGTTGTTGGAAATGTCAGAGGTAAAACCAGTACGACACACGTGAGAAGGAGCATTATGTCGAAGTAACAAAAGGAGAAAGTATTACCCTAATTATGACAAAGCAGCTTCCTTTAAAAGTTTTTTTTTTTTTTGCATAAAATAAAATGCAACTTTTTTCAAACTGTTGTTTAGTTCTGACCTATCACCCTTTCAGTTGAGGGTTGTTGTTTTTTTCACTTAAAACACATGGTTTATCCTAATATAAAGCATTTGTCCCTCCGATAAAGTGTTGTATGCATTTAGCCTATGAGCAATTAAGAGTGCAGTAGCCTGAGGAATGACAAGTTATTAATTACTTATTATTAAGATATTAAAGACGTTTGCTAACTTCAGAGTAAGATCATTTCAAATTAGGCAGCTAAATTGTCTTTACAGACAAAAACCCTGAATGCTTAGCCTCCTAGGATATTCTGTGACTCACTGTGTCCCTTTTTTTTACTATCTAGTTAGTTACTTTATCACTGCATAGTTACTTTGAGTGAATATTCTTTTATGGAACAAAAAAATGCTATGCTGGTGGGGGCCGTCTCCGATGACATTACCTTGATTCACTGAATATGAAGAGTCTTTGGATTTATCCATTATAATTAAACTTTCATAGTCCCCTGATCTCAGCCCAGTAGAAAGTTTGTAGGAGGTTTTGAATCATATCTTTGACAATATTACCAACCATCATAATCAAAACACCAAATGAAGGAGTACATTTTGGGAAACAAATGCTTTTTCCTTCTAGAAGAGTTCTAAACACTTATAGAATCACTGCTAAGATGCATTTAATCGGTTCAGGAAAGTTCAAGGAGCCATATACCATGAATTTGTCATCTTTATTATTTTGATTTTTATAGCCTGCGAACAAAGTTTGAACGACTGACTTGTAGCCTTTTCTCCAAGCCAAATGCTATTCTTACTTTTGGCTTTTAAAACATATAAAGCATTTAAAGATGTTACGTGCAATTGTTTATTCATTTTAGATCATTTCCTTAACTGATGAAAAGTGGTAAATCATATCCAACTGATGTACAATATTTGTTTGAAACTGTTGTACAAATTTATATTTTAATAGATAGGCTATATTTAGGTCACTGGTTTTCTACCTTTAAGACATCTAAGAAATTTGATGGTGTAGCCTAAAACTTAGTTGCTGGTTTGAAGATTTCTGAAGTAGGCTGAGGAGGGAATACTTTCTCTGCTCCACTTATTGAGTTCCTCTGAGGATATTGTGTGCAGAAAGCTCAGACCCAAAAAGTATACAAAATATCTAAAATAGACTTGACATATTAATAGTAAAATGCCCATAACAGATACAACTAATTGTAAAGGTAAAAAAAAAAAAAAATCATTAAAAAAATGAATAACACAAAACAAAACTTTTCTCTGTAATAATAACAGGATTGCTTCTGCTACAGCAAGATCATTAACAGGAACACCAGGAATTTAACGAACCCAAACTAAAAGTGGAAGTGCGGCAATGACCATTGATAGTCATGTGTTTGACTAATTCAAGAAACATTTGAGTGTAACTTCAGACAAATCAGTCAAGGTGCAGGCCTGGCCTGGATGGACTCCACCCTCTGGCCTGTTTACATGGGCACATGTGCTGCTTCACTGACAGCCCCCTCACAAAACTCAATGATAAGAGCCCTCCCACTGGAGAGCCATTTTCCACTCCCAGCGTGGTTGTAGCCACTGTGAGTGTGATGCAAGGTTTCTTCTCCTCCACCCTGGCTGACTCCTCCCGCCTCCTTACAAACACACCGACAGCCACAAGGGAGTGGCCACTGGCCACGGAGGCAAGACTCAAATACCAAGTCCGCCCTCCTTCCTCCCCACCTCCTTGTTCAAAACAAGAGTCAAGCCTTGGCATTATATCTCTTTTGAATGATAAACCCGTCTTCCAGATGGATAAATTGAATTATCAGTATTTAGGTGGACTATAAACTCATGGCGCCATTTATGCGGAAAACAGATAGCCCAACGTCAATCATACTCAGGAGCGCAACCTACCATGCTTGATTCCGCCCAACTGTCTGCCTTTGGAAAAATACTATTGGCTGATGCCACTCACTGGCAGGCTCAAGGTTTTCTATTGGAGGAAAGCCTCAATCTTTCACAAGTTGTTCTCAAAGAGGGACGCTTCTTTTAATTATGGGTATAGTCCGATAGGACAGTTATCAAATTACATTAAATTAACTCGGGCTTGCCACGCCGTTTTTTTTAGAATAGTTTATTAAGATAGACTTTGAACATTTAATTGCTGTCGTTTGTTGAAAAGTTAGTCACGGTAAGTAATAAATTAAATGAAACAGTAAATCGACTTACTTAATTATTTAAAGAAGTTCGGTCTAATTGGCTGCCATTGACTGAATATAACTGTGATGGAAACATTCAAGTCAGTGATTGTGTCCCGCGAAGCTAACAGGTTTCAGAGGTGTACAAATCGAATGCATCCGTCCTCCTCCTTCAAAGGGAGGGGGCACATTAAGTTTGTGTGAAGTTGTGAAAAGTTGTCAAGCCGAAAAAAGAGCAGAGAAACTCCTCCCGTCTTCAAATTATGAGCAGTAAGTGAACTTTTAAAACTCAGTGGCATAATGTGAGCGTACCTTTAACCCAACAGTAAGAAGTAACGTCAAAGTGCGACGACTCTGTTGTATCAGCTGTTACAGATATTGGTCTGTATTGTTATCGAGCTGCCCTCTCAAGCAGTTTAAAAGTGACCAACTAACGTTACTTCAGCGTTACTTGTTAGTACTTCGCTAACAACATTTAGTCAACTAACTAAAGATTTTGTTTTTAAATGACACGGCAACTGAGAATTTATCTTTTTACTGTTGCGATTACATAGATTACTAGCCATATTTTTCAGAAGTGTTGACGCGATGTCGAACACTATAGCTACGACTTAGCATTTTTTCTAATCATTACTTGTAGTGAGTTCGTGTTAGCTTAGCTCATAGGCTAGCTGGCCCTGTGAGTTCCTAGACATGGATTTCTTTGCATTTGTTCCTTAAATACGTGCACAGGAGCTACAAAACCTGTTAAGTTGTTGTAACGATTTTATCTGTGTTTTACACTTTGGTTTTTTTCTTCCATTATTTCATTCTCAGTTTTGTGCTTTGCTGTTTTGGAAGTCGATGATCTTACAACTCTTCTTCCGCAGATCAGCAGCAGAGTGAAATGGCCGCTGTAGAGAGCAGTGGAGGATTCAGTCAAAAGCGAAACACAAATTCACAAGTAGGTTAACCAGTTGCAGACTTGCATTCTTGCTAAATCACATGCTTGTCGGCCTGAATCTGACATGTTTTGCTACTTGTTGGATTGATTCTGGGACTCGACTGTATCGGGACCTGTGCGGGTTGTTGATTTTCTCCCCAGAGCACATGTCACTGGGGTGGGGAATGGGCAGGTAATTTTCGCCCACACGGGGTGTTCCCGTCAAACCCCGGCACTTAATGTGCCTCTCGCTCGGCCCATTTGGCTGGCCTCGGAGGGGGTGGCTAGAGACTTGTGCTAGTTTATAGGGCAAAATAAAGTGTGGGAGGGCGATGGGTGGGTTTGGGGGGAGGGGAAGCAGAGCCCGCCGCTGCTCCTGAAAAATGTGGTCCCTCCCATACCCCCCACCCCCTCCACCTCATGTCTTCTCTCTAAAGCCCACTCCCCTAGAAGTACAGCATTGAGAGTTGTGGTTTAAATGCAGTCTTACTTTTTTATTTATTTATTATTTTTAAATTGGTATTTACAAAGCAGAATTGCACATTTTTGAAAAATAATTTCATGCTAAATATTCACAGAATTGTGAATACACCTTTTTAAAAATCAAAATTAATTAGTCATTTTAAGGTTTCAATTCAGGCTCCTCGGCTGTTTAAAATATCCTATTAAATCACATGTGCAATCTCCTTTTGTTACTTTCTGTCATCAGGTCTACTTTCATTTATTGCTATTTTACTGTAATTGCTAAAATCATTGCTGTAAATCAATCTAAATTATAAACCTTTTTTTACTTCAGTGTGCAGCTTTTTTTGTGTAGGACTTTTCATTTTGCCTATAAGAATGTTCTGACACCACAAACATGGAAAAATCTGGGAATTTTGACTTTTATTTCTTTTTTTGTCACCACATGGATATAGGTCAAGGTTCCGCACCAATAATTGCCCAAAAATTAATTGTAATCTCACTACCTAAATATACTGAATGACCAGCTCTTTTCCCCCATAAATGCAAATTGTTCTTTTCCCTGATGGCTTGGGCATATTCTAAGATGACAATTGCCATAATTAATCAGCCTTAGACTATGAAAGAGTGGGTGGGAGAATGAGAAATCATTTTCACACATGGATTGACAACCAGAATGTCCAGACCTTAACCCCATTGAGAACCTCCGGAATGTGCTAAAGAAGATTATATGCAGTGGTCTGACTCCCATCATCAATACAAAATCTTGGGGAAAAAATACATGCAATTCTAGAAAGAATTGAAGTATCATTGCATAAGCATATCAAAATGATGCCACTTTAGTAGTGGGCGATAAACAATTGTAAAGTTTGTCCAACAAAATATAATAACGTGACTTTTTTTGACCAGGTATTGCATTTTTACTTCTTAAACCATTCTTTAATCTCAATTGATCTTAATTTATTTATTTTCCAGGACTCACAGCAACCATCTCCACTTGCCTTGTTGGCAGCCACATGCAGTCGAATTGACACCCCTGGAGAAAGTGATTCCCCAGTAGATCAACAACAAAATCAGCAGCAACAGCTGGAAATAAACCAGGGTGTTTTCACTTCCAGTGCCAACGGTTGGCAGATTGCTCCTCTCAGCATTCAAACTTCCTCAGGCTCTAACACTATCACCACTGACTCTTCAGGTGTGATGATAGGAGGAGACACCGGCAAGAGCAGACAGGTGCTGTCATCATCAGCAGCTGCTGTAAGCACTCAGGCTCAGCAGCAGTACGTAGTAGCGCAGGCTCCATCAATGTCAGGTCAGCAGGTGCTCACCACTATATCAGGAATGATGCCCAATATTCAGTACCAGGTTATACCCCAGTTTCAGACCGTAGATGGCCAACCACTGCATTTTGCAACTGCCCAGCAAGACTCTGGTATGCCTGCTGCAACAGGAGCAGGACAACAGTTTCAGATAGTATCCTCTCCCAATGGTCAGCAAATCATCGCTGCAACCAATAGAGCTGGTGCTGCAGGAAACATCATAACCATGCCTAGTGTCCTTCAGGGAGCCATCCCCATACAAAATATTAGCTTAGGCAATGGTGTGTTACAAAACCAGCCCCAGTTCTTGGCAAATATGCCAGTTTCTTTAAATGGAAACATCACTTTGTTGCCTGTCAGTACAGGTGCTACAGGGAGGGATGCAAGTGGTGGTGGAGATTCAGGGGGTAACCAACTCATACAGCAATCACAGCAGCAAGTGTCGTCAAACAGTGGGTACATGACAAGTGCGTCCACTGTCACAACGCAGACCACCTCCTCTTATGGAATTACTCAAACACAGAAGAGTAATGGATCGGTGACAGGTACCTATCAGCAGAACCCAGCAACTTCTCTTGGCATCCCAATTCAGGCAGAAAACAGAGATGGGCAACAGCCTCAGCAAATCCTTATTCAACCTCAGCAGATAATCCAAGGTGGAACACCTCTGCAAACCATCCAGGCCGGTACTGTTGCGACCGCAGGCGGTCAAGTATTTGCTGCTCCAACACTCAGCCAAGAAGGGCTTCAAAATCTTCAAATTATGCCAAACACAGGGCCCATCCTCCTACGCACTGTAGGCCCCAATGGCCAAGTTAGCTGGCAGACCATTCAAATCCAGAGTCCAGCAGGTGCACAGATCACACTGGCCCCAGTGCAGTCTCTACCCCAACTTGGCCAAACTCAAGGAGCTGCTGGTCCCGGAGGAGTACCTGTCAATACGGTGCAGATACCAGGCATTCAGACAATAAATCTGAACACACTCGGAAGTGCTGGGCTGCAGATGCATCAGCTGCAGGGAGTTCCCATTACCATCGCCAGCACAGGAGGTCAGTCATCCTTAGTTGTGCTAAGTAATTTCAGGGCTATTTGCCCTTCTTTGTAATCATTACTAAAAGTTCCTCCTATCTGTTTTAATTTTGATCTACATTGTAGAAGTCCTAAATGAAATGCTATGTTGAGAAAAATGGATAAATAATTACTCTAGATCAGAGATTGTTGTACTTGGTGTTGCATCTCTTAATTTGATATAACTGGATCCGTTCAATTCTGGTTAAACCAGTTCAGCTAGCTGTGTTTTCCTGAACCCTTAGCTGCATGCATGTGTTCATTTTCAGTTGTCATTTGAATAGTGACACTGCATCCTGCAACATGCTGGTCACATTACACTTCAGTTGTGGGTTGGGCACTACCTCTATGTTGCAGCAGGGGTGTAACTTCAACCCTCCCATCATTTAGAGGCCTTTTTATCATATCTAAACCCTCTTTAATTCTGCCACTGATATGTTTGCTAACTAGGCTACAGTTGACCAAAAACGTAACATTTGTGAGGGATCGCTGAGTCTGCTGTCCTTTTTTTTTATGAAATCATGTGCTTCCCGTCAACTACACACAATGCACGGTTAGTTTGAAGTCAAGTCAAATCAACAGCAAAATTGTTAATTCCTCAATGTTAGAGCTGACATTGAACTAATATTTTTGTAACAGTTAGAGCCCAGGGGGCTCAGGTCAACCAACATTTGACCTAATAATCACATGACTTACAATATCATGTTTAGATCGTATGCGCTGTTGATACTTGTAGAGCGAAAAAAATAGTGAAAATCTTCAACTTGATATTGTGATTGGTCCCTAGATGTGTATGTAGTTCTTTTGTATTCTGAAGCTGACTGATATGTACAAACCAAAGTTATTAAAGCATTGTCTACATTATCTTAACTTAAATATTTCCTCCTTTATTACCACAGGAGAGCATGCTTTGCAAACAGGTGGAGAAAGTTTGGATGACAGTACCGCTATGGATGATGAGGATATAAGCCCACCACCTCAGGGGCGGCGTAACCGCAGAGAAGCCTGTACATGCCCCTTCTGCAAGGATGGAGAGGCACGGTGCGTCACTGAACCCTTTTATTGCTGCTGTCTTTGCCAAATGTTAGAATGATTAATTGATTAATGTTGGATCTTAATTGTATTCATTAATTTGCTTTTTGTGTCATTTTCCTTTTTATGATTAAATGTTGTTTTTAATTGATTGTTTTGTGGAAGAAAACACTTTTTTTAAAACCCTCAGTAGAAAATGTTTAATGAAATTACAATTCAAAGTTTTAAAAAGTTAATTCAAATCCAAGTTATTTATAATTTTTCTCTTTTTAAAAATTTTTTTTTGATAAATTGTGTTGGATTTAATAGCATCTGGCGGTAAGGTTGCAGACTGCAGCCAATTTATGGTTTCTGACTGATCAATAAATTAGATTTTTCATCTATTTTTGGAGCCATTTCAGGAAAAATGTCCTTTCTTTCCCCCCACCCTCATAAATCAATCTAATAATGTTTTCTGACGGTCTTGCCCAAAGTCTCTGCACTTTTCACCCTACAAAGACAATTCAACCTTGAAGTTTGTTTCAGCTGTATTTACTTAAAACCTTTTACTATAATGCCTTTCTGTGGGTTGTGAATGCTTTTACTGTATGGGAGAATGCAGTTGCTTCGTTTAAAAGAAAAAGGAAAAAAAGCAAACTGGTAAATTCATGTCTTAGTACTATAACATTTTTTTATTACAACCACCATTGCTGCCTCTGCTGTCTGATCAATAAGGCAGCACTACATTCATGGCAGAAAAGCTTTAGAATCAGGAAGTGCAGTTCAGTTGCATCCAATCTAGTAATGTTTGAGTTTTTGTTTTTTTTACTGGAACAGTGTGTGTTGATATACATAAATGAGAGATTACAAAAATAGGAATGCATTTTATGTCAACTACTGCTCTGAGGAAGGCTCAAGATTTTAGGTAAAAACTAACTGTTCCAACCTTTTCTGGACAGCTGTTTTTTGTTTTTAACTAGATTCAAACTTAGGCCTATTCCCTGTTTAGATAAAAAAAACAAGCAAGAATAAAGTTTGTTAAATTTGTGCTACTAGATTCTAAATCTCGTGCATTAAATCTTGGTAAGGAACAAGTTATTGTACCTTGATTTTTATTTTTCCCCTTTCACATGACTGTACTTTACAGACAAATCTCAAGAATATCACATAGAAAAATAACTTGCAAACTTGTTTTTGTTTTTTTCATCAAGCAGTGACCCAAATAAAAAGAAACAGCACATTTGTCACATAAGCGGCTGTGGAAAAATCTATGGCAAGACATCCCACCTGAGGGCTCACCTTCGCTGGCACACAGGAGAACGTCCTTTTGTCTGCGGCTGGTCTTACTGTGGCAAACGATTCACCCGTTCAGATGAGCTTCAGCGCCATAAAAGGACACACACAGGTACAATTAATGACTCAAGTTTAAGTAAAAACCACAACCTCTTAATTCTGTTTTAATTTTGGATGTGTTCTTTGATGGTAAGATTGACTAAAGCAGCAATTGTTACTAATGCATTTAGTATTTTTGATTACTAAACTACACAAGTGAAAATATTTCCTGTTGAAGTCTAATTTTGGTGTTTGATGTAAAGAGTGAAGAATAGGTTGTGTGATAGAGGTATACAAGCCATGTCAAAATGTAGTGTTTTTTTTTTTATTAATGTTCAGGGAATTGAGTCATTACGAATTAAGTCTTAACAAGCAGTCTTAGCCATTTGTCTAAAGAAGTATAGGTACAACCACTAAAACTTGTTTCTTTCTCCACGGTATTCAGGAGAGAAGAAGTTTGTTTGCCCCGAGTGTCCCAAACGCTTCATGCGCAGTGACCACCTTTCAAAGCACATCAAGACCCATTTAAACAAGAAAGCAGTGGTTACCAACAGCAGCACCACAGTTGATGGCGGTTCCCCTGCAGCAGGAGCAGAGGCTGGCACAGAAGCAGTGTCAGCCAATGACCAGCACACCATTGTCACCATGGAAACCTTATCTGCAGAGAGCCTAGCTCGATTAGCCAGCAGTGGTATCAACATGATGCAGGTGGACCTTCACCAGATCAATGGCAACTACTAAAACCTGTGGAGGAAAATGGCATTGGTGGATATTTTGTTTGGACTTTTTGGGGCTAAAAAGGGTATGTTACTGCAGAAGCAGGACCTCTCATAGGCCTCAGACAGAAGGGGGGGGGGGGATCTCAGATGCAACACAACATATACTAATAAATTGTAGAACCAAAAGAAGGAATTTGATATCCAACTTGTATTTAGACACCGGTGGCATTTAAGGCTCAGAGGTGGATGTATTGTTTTGGAGTCTTAGATTTGAGAAATCGCCATCAAATCCTATTTTCCCTGTATGAAAATGGCATTACACTAACGTTTGTCCCACAGACAGATTCAGTTATTCATTAGTGGGATTGCAATAAGATACAAGTCGGCACACTTCATGTTGAAATTATAGACAGGAAGTCATTTTGCAATCTTCTTCGGTGAAAAGATGGCACTAAGTCAGAGCAGTAAGCTTCGTCACTCACCCCTCCTCACCTCATGAGTTTTCTGCCCCGTCAGACTGCACCCGGTGTGCTAACTGAACCCCAACATCTTGAAATGCAAAATTTCCTCATGAAATAATATATAGCAGCAAATACTGAACTGTCAGTTTCCAACACTGCTGTGGTGGAAAACTGGATATGTGTAGTATTTCCCATATCATAGGAATATGTTGGTGGAGCGCTAACTCAATACAAAAGGTCATAGCTGGATGGGGCCAGAAGCACTATTCTGTGAGGATATAGGTTTCAGGGCACTGAGAATAACTCTAACCTCTCATGTAAGTACAAACATTCAAGCCATCATGCTTTAATATCTGTATGATAGCAAAGCATCTTTTTTTATGTATATGTTGTTTTTTTTCTCCATAAAGGCTACAGATATTCTTAACACAGCCAGGATCATCTTGCATGATTACAAGAAATTGCCTTTCAGTTGAACCCCTGATGCGCAATCAGTCTTCAGCCTTTCTGTCATAGAACATGTTATATGCAGTCCAGGTCTTCCACTTATTTTTACTTTCCTGTGGTATACTTATTTTAGACTTTGCCTTGTAGTTATGTCAGTTTTTCTTTGTGACTTTTTTCTTTTGTAATTTATGGCCAGAGTGAAATATTTTGAAATAATGTCCAGACAGCATGAATATAGAAGCTCATAACCAAAGGTTCATAACTCATGATCAAAACAAACTTTTTCCTTGGTCCATAAAACTTTTTGATCATTTCTCTTGTAATGCATATACTAAAGTTATAACTGGAAAAGATCCAGCTTAAAGGCAAACCTTTGGCTAAACTTTCCTTTTGTTGTCCAAATGAATCAGTTACAAAATGTATTATAATAAAATGTGCTTTTCATAATTCTTATTGCTTTGAGAAACGTAATCATAACCTGTGCAATGTATGTTTGAAAGTCAATTATGTTCATTGGACAACAAGTGCTCTTACTTTTTTTTTTTTTTTGCCCCATTTTAAATAAGGGATTTTATATTGTTTATACAACTACTGCAAATGCCAACAGCTGGATTAAAATTAAAATCTCTTTCTGTGAAAACTTGTGATTGAGCATACATTCACAATGCACAGTATGTTTTAGAAACATTTATTTGTTTAAAATACAGGTTGTCCATATTTAACATGTAACTCAAAACTTCAATTCAGAAAAAAATACTCGAGTTTGAAAAATTGCTCCCCCCAATGGTGAAATCACATCTCTACATTCTCCTCACTCTTCAGTTTGTCACGGAGGCTGTCAATGAGAGAAAACATTTATTTTTTTAAAAACAATTTCCCCCCAAAAAATATCATTTTCTTGCTCATCAGATGGTTTGAGAAGAAAATAATGGCATGTTCTGTGAACTTTTTAGGCCCTGGGCCTGATGTAATTTGTCACTGGTCCTAAAAAGCCCTTTCAAGTCCTACATTAAAACACAATTTCCAATTTGGATAAAAAAATTTATTCAATTTATGTTGCCTTTACATGGCAACACCTGAATCTTAAGGTGTAGTTATTGACCTGCTGAGGTAGGAGTGGACGTCAGAGAAGCCATGGTACTGAGCCAGGGGGAACAGGATGCCAGTTGGGCAGCGACCCTCGCGCTGACGGCAGAAACTGCAGTTACAAATACCTCGACATGGAGGGCACTTCCACGCCTGAGGAGATAACCAAATGAATAAAAAGCAAAATGGTATCACAGTAAGTAATGAAAAGGGTTTTCAGAAGTACAGAGATTAAGGGACAGATGAGATGGAAAGATTTATCCTACCAAGTTGCCTAGTTTTAAACCTTTACATTTGGATTGTCTTGTACATGAAATGTGCTTTACAAATAAACTTGCCTTATTAACATGGCATACACTTGGCAGTGAAAACTAATTCTCTGAGGAAGCCAACTGTAAGCTACATGGGATCGTTGCAATATTTTACAAGGTTAAAAGAGCAAATAATCAGAAGACTAAACCCGTGTAGAGCGCCATCTTTGATAACCCCAAATTCTAATCATTTTCTGGCTAGCAACTTAATGAAGACATGAGGATCAAAACTAATGGTCCACTATAATGTCCCAAACAGTTTGTGGATGCTTTGGTATTGCAAGAATTCCTGAATAGATTAACAACATAACACCGCTAAAATCGGATTTGACATAGTTGTAACTGCCCTTGTGTTGATTAAACACACTCTGGCATCAGCCGCATACCTAGATGTAAAAAGGATGTCAATCTTGCAGTTAATGACTAATCCAAAAGCTACTGTGACTCAAGTGTTTGAAATGAGGTGGATTTAAAGCATGTTATTGTCTTGTGCCCTTAAAAAACGAAACAAAAAAAATACAATTACTAAAAAAGTCTGCTCTTCAAGACAGGCTGGTTGTGATTATGCTTTAATTAACAAACCGGTTGTTATTTAGGTGCTGGAAAAGATTAAAAGTATTTCTCAAAGTCTGGATGACCCACAACAGAACAAAGTTGTCTAAATTTTGGTCTTCAAGTTTGTAAACTACTACCTTGAAAAAGAGGAAAATGGCAACTTTATAAATCAGTCCTGAGCTTAGACATAGACATGCTCTGTGGTGACCTGAGGAGGGCTGTTGAATCAAGACATCCCCAAAAAAATTTTTCTTTATCAAAAACAGATTTTTGATTAAGCACAGCACTGCAAAAAATCCATTAAGAAGTCATATTTGACTTTTTCATCAGATTTTTACAGTCTGTAACTGTATGTCCCCAGGTCTCTATGTACAGTAAAATGTCTGAACAGGTGTAGCGTTTTGGTGTATCAAAGGTCTAACCGGATCAAGGAGCGCTTTTCTGACATCCTCTCCATATCTGTTCCTCAGGCACGGCCCACAGAACTGACCCTGAATCCCACGACAGTCGTCACTGCGACAGCATGTCTTTGTGTCAACAGTTTTCTGGCGGCACTGATGGCATGTGGAGCCCTGAAAATACAAAGAAACACCACGCACATTTGCAAGCATCCTCAAAATATTACATTAATTCTAACAGACGCTTTGGATAAAAATGTAAGACAGAAATATTTGGGACAGAAAACATTCCAGAAAGCAGAAAGATGCCTTCCTCTTCTCTTTCTGCTGACTTTCATGTGCTCAGTGAAACACTACAAGCGTGAGGTGTGGGTACTAAGACTGTGATTTAGAAATAATAGGGTTCATCAGTTTGCATGCTTAGAGACTCACTGCAGACAGTAAAATCATATCCAGCTGTAAATGCTGGATAAGAATGGGTCTCCAATGGAAGGATCCTAAAAAAGTAGGACAGCTAGGTTCGGACATTCTGGTATCCATCCCAGTTTTTGCGTGTGGAAAGCAAAAATATGCATACTGGCCCATTGCATACTGGACCCATTGGTGGAAACGGGGCTTTAGTTACACTTTCATTAATGTTTATACATTTCAGTTGATCCCTGCCCCAGTTTCCATTTCCTTGACAATACGTAAAGAAATAAGGGGTGGCTTAAGACTAACACCTGTGGTTTGAATTTTGTAAACTGTGGGTTTAGGTCTGATCTGGTTCAAGAGCTAACAGAGTAACTGGATACTGACATTTAACGAATGCAAGCTATTGAAAAACCAAAGCTTTGGAAAGATTGCCATTCATTTTCCCCCTCTTTTGGATATTCAAGATGAATTAGAAATGCAGGACAGAATAAATAAATAAATAAAAATCACATTTAAGTCAGTCTGAAGTGTGATTCCAATCTTAGTTCTTAAGATGTCCTGCAGTCTTTGTACAGGCAAACTCACAAGAAATCTACCACTAGGAGACGGTGCTGTCCAGTTACAGACAGTCATTACCACAATCACCAGTGCAGGTACACAATGGAGATTTTATCACCTGCAAATCACAGTTTATTGTGTCCTAAAGATTTGATTTGGGAAGCAAATTTGATTTCTCTGCAATCTGAACAGACTAACAGAATTAAAGTCCAGCTGTGAACTCACTGTTACACTGTTGTACACTTTGTCCGTCATATTGTCTGCGACCAGTTGAATCTCATCTTCTGTGACATCTTCCACTGGCCGGATTACATGAGGTTTGCTTTGATTAGGTCGTAAGGCGCCACGACGCTGTGGAGCACGGCGCACCTGAAACAGATAATAATGGTGTTCTGTTTACTGGGAAGAAATAATTAAAGACTTGAAACATGACAAGGTTAAGTCTCCTATTATTTACTATAAAAGTTTGTTTTTCACTCAATTATTCAGTTTCTTACCTCACTGATGATAAAGCAATCAAATGGTTGTTTCACACAAAAGTATTCAAACGCTTACAATCTGCGCTAGGAAGCTAGAGATAAATTCTACACCTATAAAAATGCCCATATTAAAGTTAAAATCAATTCTTACCGTAGGGTGAAATATGTGCAGTTTACAAGTCTTTCTGACAGGAAAAGTTTAATCATTTACATCACGATCTGCTCCCTTATAAACATTTTTAGCTGGTTAATAAATTACTCAAAATGACCTCAAGCAGTTCTTCCTCCAAGCTGAGCTCCACGTCTGCCTCCTGAGGAGCTGCAGGATCCTCACTTTCCACCATAGACCGAGTCCGTCTGCGAGATACCCGTTCTGGGTTCCTCCTGGACTCCCTTCCAGTCGCACCTGAGTGAGGTGGACGCTGTAAATTGAGTAACAACAGCTCAGTCCATTATACCACAGAGACGCAAATATTCAGAACTCTGCTGAAGAGGAACTAAGATATGATTGTTTCACTGAATGGCTTCACATTTTTCATCCTACTCACAGAGATTCTCTCTTTTGGCTTCCGTTTGCCTGTTTGATTTTTCAGAAATGCTCCCCCCGGCATTTTCTGTAAATCTGCCATTAGCTGAGCCAACTGTTGAAAGAATGGAAATAAAAAAATAATTAAAAAGGTAAATGAACATCATGAGTCGCTGTTGATAGAAAACAGAATGAGTTAATAAGTCAAATAATAGTGCGGTTTCCCAAATAACAAAAAATTATATTCTCTCTCTCTCTCTCTCTCTCATACACAATAATGTACATTTAGTGTTTTGGTAAGGATCCAGGATGTTTTTCCACACCACTACTGAGAGGACTTTTAAGACAAATGTATTAAAACCCTTGCTTTCAAAACAACAACCACTGTAATATCCCTTTAAGAATTCCCAAATACTTTCATGTTTCTGACACACCATTGCTTTGTTGGCCTTGATATTCTGCTCTCTTTTGGCCAGGAAAGTATCTGCCACATCTTTAGTTGAATCAGATTTAAGCTCCTCAGATGAAGAAGGTTGAGTCACAGCCGTCTCCTCATCCTCAAATTTCACATGCTTCTCCATCTTTCTCCTGCGGGCCTTTAATGGCCTCTTCCTCACTGTGTTTGTTGATATTTTCTCATCATCCTCTGCATCTTCACAATCTGTGGACTGATGGGCTGAGGGAGCAGAGCGCAAAGCAACCCTGAGCCTGAAGGGTGGACGGACTGCTGATGGTTGGGAAGTGGTTTCCTTCTCCGATGGGGAAAAATCAGGCTGGGCTTCATATTCAGAGTTGGAAATCTGATGGATGTGAATAAAAATGACCTGTCAATGGCTACCAAACCTAATAGCTGAGCTGTGTAATTTAGCTTTGTCAAAATCTTTGAGAGCAATAAATAATCAGTCAACTATAATGAAAAAATAACGACAATTGGGAAATTCTTGATTTTAAAGCTAATATCATAAGACAACTAGCTAAACTTAACTCTTTAACTCGTTTTCCAACAAATGTTTCATCTGCAGATGTGAAGGCACAATAATAATGGTTTAAATTAAGTAATAAATGTACCGTATCCTTTAGTTCAATGTCAGAAAAGCCGTAAAATGTCACATCATCTTCAGAGTCCTCAGCAAAAACATCAGCTAGCTCCTTAGTGAGGGAGTGCATTCCAACGACAAACCCTGCCTGACAAGAAACACAAAAAAAAAACTATATTAAAACCATTGACTGTAAATATAAAACATACATGTTCGGTACACATTTAGCTTTACAAATTGGTATTAATTAGTTATTTTACCATTTTGTTGATGATTTCACAAGGTAAGACTTCAAAGTTTTGCTAGGTTATGCCACGTGCAGGTTGACGTTCAATTAACCTGATTGAAGAGAAGGTTCGTTTGTTTTGTAACTTTGGACACCGCAACCATGCTGATTTAGCCCGGGTTCATTTTAAACTCCGCCCTTATAGGGTAAAATGAAAAATACTACTCTGGGTCTTGAAGGCCAAAACACAAAGAACTGTTTGAAACCTTAAAGAATTGTTTAACTGCAATCATTGTAACACAGTAAATGTTTTTTGAAAAATATTATGAAAAATATTGATATTTGTTCAGAAGGTTGGATGTCAGGGAAACTTTTTCTACCATGCCCCCAATTTAGAGGAATATATCGATATATATATTGATATATATATCGATATATATATAGATATATGTATATATATCTATATCTATATCTATACCTATATAGATATATATCTATATATATACACACACACACAAACACACACAGGTGTATTGCACTACTGCCACCAAATGGTCTGGCCCCAGGAGGGCCCGCCCCCCAGTTTGTAAAACCACTGGATTAATGAGTCATTGTGCAGAACTTCATAGACTGTTTGATCCATTGAATTTGAGTCAGGTGTGTTGAAGCAGGGAAAACCTGCAGGGCTGCAGTCTTCGTGGGACCAAATTGAGTAGCCAAGTGGTCAAATATTCATTCACATTTGTTCACCTGAGTTGTATGAATTTGAATGACTTTTGTTCTCATAACAGTGAACAGTAGCTTTATATACAAATACTGTGTTGACTTTTCTAACTGTACAATAACAAAAAGCAGCAAGGACATTTGAATAAACCTGTGGATTATAAATCCACCTGTCATTGTCGCTATGTCATGGTACAGAGCTAAAGTAGCCAATTAGAGTGCACTCACGCCTAATAGTTCACTAGACTCTGTATGATTGGAGACTCAGTTCAGGTGGAAGCTGTGATATTCTTCCAGTCCAAGTTTGCTTTCATACTGCAAACCATACTTTTTGAATAACACATTCCTCTCCTCCACAGAGGCAGTGCTGCATCATAAATTCATGAAGGATTAGACAAGACAAACAAGTAGACAAAGAAAACTCGCTCATCTATTCGTTAATGCAGGACAACTTCTGTTTCCACCACATAAGAGCAAAATATGGAGTTGCATCAAATGATTTCTCATATTTATTGCATAAATCCACGATGGGGAGATTTCTTATCTATTCTAAAACTTTATATTTTTCCATTAACTTTTTACTATTCAGTTGCAAGTTATCATTAAATTGTTCAAATCTGGAAAATTAGCATTTCATCCTGTGAGCGCTGGATTACAATGTAACAGTTTACTTTATTACGTCCTCCAATACTCATAGCTGAAGCCAGTGTGGGATTTGTTTCTTTATGCCTTTGAGCTTGAAAGTATTGACTATTTCAAGCTTAAAGAGATCAGCAATAAAGGAGCTCCTATTCACATTGACTTGGATGCCTGAATGACAGATCAGTGTTTTGTGAACAGATTACTCACGCTCTTCTCATTGACTTGTAACATGTCACACATTAAAATCTTTTTCTGTGATACTGTCAAAAAGCATCATGGTCATATGCTTAACTATATGTGGCATAGGCTAAATCTCTTAACTTCTAACACACTGTAATTTCTTTATGCCTTTCATTTAGATATTGCATCAATTGTCCAAATGTACAGAATTTGAATTCTTTGTAAGAATTTTAGAGTTGAATTTCAACTCTAAGAATTTTAGAATTATATTTAACACAGTAATTTATAGCTCAAGTAACAGGCATTTTTTAAAGAGCAATTATGAATAATCACTTGTGAAAGATTAGGTTAATCTAATATAACTAAATGGTGTTTATCATATTTAAGTTCTCTAATAAGCTAAACCAGTGAGAAAGTGTTAAGAATTAATTATTTTCTTGTTATTGCATTGTCATATCCCAATAAGAATATAAAAAGTATGAATAATAAGAGTAATGATGGGAAAATTCCATGAAGCTGCTGCATTCTCACTGTATTTTTGGTTTTGGATATGCTGGCTCATTGTCACACTGTTTAGACTGAATGTAAGACACAATTAGAAAAGAGCCTTTGTTGATTTTATAACACCCTCGTGTTTTTTCTTTGCTGTCATAATTGTTATTCAAAAAAATATGATACCAAGGTATTTAACTGAAAGCTTTTAGTTCTGTAAATAACTTTGCTTGCTCTAAGATATCACCCTGGATCTGGTTATGTATTTGAGACAAAACAATACTGTATCTTTTTCTGAGTTTTCATAAAGCTCGTGATACCATCGATGTATGCATAACTGCTTGCACAACTCTTTATTCATGATGTAATCCTTTATGTATTCGTAGAATTCAAAAATATAAATAGTATTATTTCCAGTCAGGTGTGTGTGTGTGTGTGTGTGTGTGTGTCATGGGTAACCTCCGACTGACACATCCCTCTCAAAACATAACACACAATGGTCGGGAGTGACCATCATTGTGTATCTTTTGTGTCACAGAAACAAGCAGAAACTGGACTTTTGCCATTGCGTAAACACAATGCGTATGTTCTTGCAGGGGTGTGGCTTCCTGGTACGTTTTTTTTTCTATAACTTCCGTGCAGCTCAATGCGGAAGACAAACACGAAGCTCCTAAGTTCTGACAAGCTTAACGAGCTCTGTAGAGGCGAGTTTATCAGGTAAATCAAAGTTATCTTACGGCTATAACGACAGGCATGTGTGTGAGAGACAAAATAAGTTGGACTGACAACAATTATTTTTGTCAAATAAACGTTTTGTTGATTTCTGGTGTAAGTTAAATGGAGAAAGTGGTACGAAATTGCAAACTGTTGTCAAAGATCTCAGCGTAGACCTATGTATACAGTCATTTCGCAGACATGTCACGTCGTAGTTTTCTGACTTAATGGGTTTCGAGTGTTTTATATTTGTAAGAAGATTACGAACATACTGCAAACAGCTACACCATATTAGTTCACATCTATTTCAAGACAAGAATCTTACCTGTATGGAGAAGATGTTCAGTGGTGTTTAACTATCAAGGCTTAAATGTGAGTTGCTGTTGACTTGTACCGAGTCTGTTTTTAACATTAATGTGCTTTACAGAATATAATGATTTGGACTTGATAACATGCATAAAGGATTCAAAGGATATATGAGACTTCACTGGCTGTGTGTGTTCCCAGTGTCCTGGGAAGTATGTTTATACCTGTATTTTTTTTAATGATAATCAATAACTTTACCTTATTTAATTGTGCAATTAAGTAAACACATCATTGATCCAGTATTGCCTCTGTGTTTCATTTCTAATCAGAAGCATCCATTCCTACCAATGGCTAAAAATCTTAAATTGAAATTCTATCACTGCAAGGTTCTCTGCAAAGTTTTGTAAAATTTGGGCATGTTTTGCTTTTCTCTCTTTTGTGTCATTGTAAAAAAATATATCTCTAAGGTTGAACCAGTCCTTGAACAAATAAGCTCTGGTTTCCAAGAGTAAATGGAAAAGTAACTGGAGAATATTGTCCAGTAAATTGGAATTATGGAAACTCTTTTAAACTGGCTTAAATCATTTAAATCTTGGTTGAACAAGCTGTTTTTTTTGTTTTGTTTTTTAGCAATGATGAGGATATCGTGACATGTTAAGACTATTTAAATTTGATCTTATTTTATTTACTTGTTTTTTAATGATGAGTAATTAGGTTGATACAATTAAACATATGCAATTTAAATGGGCTAAGACAAAATAAAGTCACACTATTCTGTTTTTTTAATACTCATATTTAGCATTTAACCAGATGTTTAAACTGCATTTACCATCTGCTTAATTCCACAGGATTTTGTGTGAGACCTGAAGTTTTAATCATATCAAGTTAATTCACAAAACCATGTGGCCAAATCAAGGTAGGATTTCACACATGAGCTTAATATGATAAAACTAGTTTTATATATACTTTCTGATAAAGGAATTCTTAGGCATTGTCTATTTGTGCCTGTCTGTATCAGGTCCTCCTCCCCCTGTTGGTCCACCAAACCCTGCCTTCCCTCCTGGGTACAACCCTGCATGTCCCCCTGTTCCTCCACCCGGTGTTTTCCCCCAGCCTCAACACCCAGCATACCCAGCATACCCAGCTGGTCAGTACCCAGCAGTGATGAACCCAGCAATGGGACCGAGTGTTCCTCCAGGGGTGATGCCTTATGGAGCTCCTGGACCTCATCCTTATCCTATGGCTCCAGGTGGATATCCAGCTGTCCCTCCTGCAGGTGTTTACCCAGGTCAATATCCACACTCTCCAAAAGGAGGTCACCATAAAGGTCACCACAAAGGTCACCACAAAGGTCATCCAGGAGGGTTTAATCCCATGACTGGAGCATTAACCGGTGGATTGGCTGGAATGGGAATGGGGCTGGTTGGGCACAAAGCGAATAAGAAGATGAAGAAAAAGATGAAGAAAGCACATAAGGGGCACAAGCTTGGGCACCACAAACATGGCAAGGTGAGGTTCGGTTTAAAGTAAGAATGTAAAATAGTGTGAGAATGACCCATCCTGATGCTAAAAATGTTAATTCGGAATCTCCAAAACTTTATGTCAGTCCCGGAGACACGCGTTGTCACTAAATAGCTGTGATGAAGTCATCATGACTCATCAAATACAAATTACTGCACACAGAGAAAGACATTACAGTTAGGGATCAATATGATTATTATTGTTGAAGAGGAAGTTGTTTGGTGCCCCTAAATTCTATACCTACAGAACCCAAATTCTGTACATATTTTGTATTTGGCAAGTGTTAGTTTTGACACAGCTTTTTGATCACATGAGCCCATCTGCTGTCTGAATAAGGGGAGGTTACTGTCATCTTTTCACATCGTCAGATTCACATTGCAAATTTAGCTTTTATCAAATGCATCATGAATTAAATTACAGATTTTTGTTTAAAACTAAAGATTTTAATGCCTAAACAACTTGTGTGATCTTTGTTCCTTTGTTCACAGTCCTCCAGTAGCAGTAGCAGCAGCAGCAGCAGCAGTAGCGACTAGGACTGAGGCTTCCAGCTCAATATCAAGCCCACCCAGAAATGCTGATTTCCAAAAGTGCAACCCAATCATTAACTATGAACGCACAAAAGTGTCTGTTATAACTCTTAACTGTATTTCATCAGAATTGCCATGTTTTATAATATCTTGCATTTTCTATTTATGACACTAAGAATACATGGACAGGCTATTGCTGGGAATATCACATCAATAGAACTATTCAACTTTATCTGAATTTTGTTGTTGAGGTTTCTAAGTGTTCTGCGGTTTTGGCTTTTGAGATTTTGTCTTAATACTAATACATACACTACTGTCTAAATGTTGAACTCTTTTATCCATAGTTGAAAGGAAAAATACTGTATGAATTAGTAAAATCAGTAGGAAAATTAGATTTTTATTTGTTAAAATGTCTTATTCATTACTGTATTTGGCCACAGAAAAAAAGTTTTTTGATGCAGAATTTAATCGAATTGTATGTAAGTTGTTTGAAAGTTATATGTTCAGTTAAACTTGCTCAATAAATAGATCCTAAGAAACTGTCCAGCATTTTTCTCCTGCAGTGGTCACTCCCAGGATATTAAATATGTATTCACTGAGTTGTAGTAAGCATCACGCCCACTAGTGGTTCTTTAATCTAAAATTTTATTTTATTACATTATTTTGAACAAATACACCAACCGTGAAAAGTCGGGAATTTATTTTACAATAAACTTTAAGAAATACGTTGTCTGTCGGTCATTTAAAACAGCAAACTTTTTCTGTTTCGGCGTTTTAGACTAATGGAACACGTTTGTTTTGTACATAATACTATTATTTTTATTTATATCTTTTAATGTAACCTGCCATGTTGCACCAGAAAATAACTCGTTTGAAAAATCGCGCATTTAGGGCATCTCCAGGTCAGCTTCAGGGCGGGGGTTTGTGATGGGTGAAGGGGGAAAGTTCAGAGGTTATAATTTTGTTGTCTTTGTGTAAAGGAGTGGAGCTCGATCTCACATCACTCTTCCCTCTTCCCCGAGTCCTTTCTAAACTCTCCCCCGGGTTTCTACCCTCCCGAACCTCTCCCCTTCTACCCTTACAACCCCAACCCTCCCCCCAATCACCTAACAGCGCACAAATCAGGTGAGTTTTAATTTAATGCCAAGTTTTTTTAATTTTTGTTTTTACGACCAGAAGTAGCGGAAAGAAATCGCGCGCAGTAGCTAGCTACTGTTTATGCAGCGTGCTAACAGGCCGCATGGTGATGAGCACGCAGTCTCCGTTTAGACCGATTTGGTTAGCTTAGCTTAGTTGCTACGACGTAGTAATTTCATGTATCGTTTAGAATTCATGTCCTCTGTATATCTTGTATATTTCCTTATGAGGGTACCAAAATAAAAATTCACAAAGGCTACCAATATTTGATAAAATATTAGTATTTTTCTATACAAATTAAGCTCAGTAGCGAGTTAGCTGTGCTAAGAACCTCACGCATGCTCCATTCATTTTCCCGACTCAGCGAGCAACCATAATGCTAAAACTGGCTAACAGACTCACTACTAGCGTTAACGATTAAATGGTCTAATTGTAGAGCAATTAGACCATTGATCAGTACTACCTGAACAATCTATTAAACAATTTCTCTTTACACTTAATTCATTTGTATGCATTTTACATAAACTGTTCAGTCGGCCCGATAAGTGGAGATTTGACAATTGAGCGTACTATAAACTTGTTTCTAAGCTAACGATGAGAGCGTCGTAAGCATATGCCCATATGTTTTACAACTTGCTTTTATATGGATATAGTGGTAAATCAGTTTCGTGGGGACAGATGATTTGGCTTCTGGAAAAAAACTAATGCATACATGAAAAAGATAAGCCCCCCCCAACCAACCAAATCATAGTCTAAATACACACCAGTAGCCTATACATAATCACAAACGTTAAAGCATGCCCCAAATTAAATAATGTTTACTGCTGTGGCTAATATTTGAAAAATCAAGTACGTCCGTTGTATCTGTACTTGTTTACCCGAATTATAGTTATTTGTTTACTGAACTATAATGTCAGGGTGATGTAGTAAGATGACTAAGTGGATACATCATATTCAGAGGCTCTTAAATGGTATGCTTTGTGTATTGTTGACATTTTAATTATGTGACCATGTAACTGTTATGTCTGTATTCAGCAAGGCTATAGTATAGAGGATACAAGTTTCTGAGAATTCTTAAATAGTCATAGAATTATGTCTGCCGGATGTAGACAGTAAATGCTTGCCAGAGTTATGGAGATTGGTAGTATTTAGCTTATTTGCATTGTGTTAAGATGGTGTCAAAAGGCCATTTTACATAGTGCATCTCTCACTAACTGAAACACAATGTTTCTTTCCATCTTCCCAGGGTATAATGATGTATATTTTTGTCTTTATCTCTTAGATCCATCTCAGTGACCAAAGACCACAGTTCTGTACTGAAGGTTACAGTTGCAGTTATGGACTCCGGTGTGATTGAAGGCGGGCTCAATGTCACCCTAACCATTAGGTTGCTCATGCATGGGAAGGTGAGGTCACTACTTATGTGGAAATTTTAATTGTGAAATATGTTTGTTGTTTTTTTTTAAAAGAAGAAGAGTAATTATACTTTTACTTGGTGTTTATTAAGCACAAGAGCTTATATGGGACGAGTAAAGGTATTGGCTAGTTAATGGGATATTGTTTGCTCATATGACTTTATTGGCTCTTCTACCAACAAGACCAATTATTTCTTGTCTAAGTGTTAATCAGTGGTTGATGTGCTGTGTCTAAAAGTCAGTATTTGCAAAGAACATGTAAATTCTGGTAAATCAGCAGTAATATCCATCGTAACTTCATAGTTATGGAAATTTCTCCCTTCTTTCTCTTCACACGCCAGCTGGTTTGTTACATAGCACCATCTGGGAAGTTCTCAGTTGAAACTGGTTGAGAAAGGGCAGGCACTTAAAAAAAAATTGCTTGGCATGTGATTGGATTAACCATCTGTCTATCACAGTATAACACAGGCAAGACTTTAACCAATCAGATCAATGGAGTTTAGTAAGTTGGTAAGATTCACTTTTGTCAAGGCCAGCTGAGAGAAAAGCCAAAAAGCATCTTTTCAGTGTCGTTCTCTGCTTTTATATCTGTGAAGAACAGGTGTGCAATAAACAAAATGGATACTCTTATGATTGTAATGGTCTGACACTTGGGGAACTCTTCCCTCCATGATAATTCTTTCCTAATATCTTTAAATAATGAGAGCAGCTTAAAAGATCAAATTTTATATTTCATCTCTGTCACACACTTGAAAATGAACAACCAGGAGGCATTGTATGGCATTTGTCATTGGTCAATCTGGTACTCAGAAGAGCAGCATCACCATGCGCTTCACACATTGTGGGTTCCACAGTAGCCTTTCAAACAGCCGAGAGCCCAAGAAGCAATTATTATTAAATCCAAATAGTGACCATAGGAAGACATAGCTTCTGAAGAAGATGCACTTATGAATAGCTTTATATCATAGTGTGGTAAAATCTTATTGCATCTGTTGTTGAGTGTTTGTAGCTAATCAAGCTTTTTTTGTCTTTTATTTTAGGAAGTTGGAAGCATTATTGGGAAGGTAAACTATGATTTAAAAAAAACGTGTTTCATTACCTGAACATTTTTCTGTTTTCAAGTGATACTTAATTTGACTTTTTGATTCTCTGCTAATAGAAAGGTGAATCTGTGAAGAAGATGAGAGAGGAGGTGAGGTCTTTGATCTCTACTGTATTGCTGTAATTGTGGTACATTCCAAAAGCAAGCCATGTAATCGATTTTATTAGGCTGCCAATTCAGATTTTAGAGCCCGTTTTTTTTGCCAGAAGGGTTTAAACCCCTTGACAAATGGAACTCTTTAAATTTTTTGCTTTCTCCTTGTCTGTAGAGTGGGGCTCGTATCAACATCTCTGAGGGCAATTGTCCTGAGAGGATTATTACTTTGGCAGGTCCAACAACTGCCATCTTTAAGGCATTTTCCATGATCATTGAGAAGTTGGAAGAGGTAGGTGTTGAGTTTGCAGGTCAACACTGACCAGCCCAACAACAAATTGATGTAACTTAACTCTATATATTTTTGCCAGGATATAAGCAGCTCAATGTCAAACAGCACAGCTACCAGCAAGCCCCCAGTGACTCTGCGCATTGTGGTGCCTGCCAGCCAGTGTGGCTCCCTCATCGGGAAAGGTGGCTGCAAGATCAAGGAAATTCGAGAGGTGTGTTTATTTAACAATATGCAGCACAAATCCTAAAAAGAAAAAAAGTTCTCCTCAGCTTTAGCTGTTATCTTTTTAGTCTATAACTGAGCCCAGATGATGATATATAGCAAGTCTAGAAGATTTATCTAATCTTTCTCCATTTGTGTGTTGCAGTCAACTGGTGCTCAGGTACAAGTGGCAGGAGATATGCTCCCAAACTCTACAGAGCGCGCCATCACCATTGCTGGCACTCCCCAGTCCATAATTGAGTGTGTTAAGCAGATCTGTGTGGTCATGCTTGAGGTAAGTGGACTCTAGAAGCAGTGAAGTAAATAAAATTGCAGCTGTTACCGTGTATGGGAATGATGTATTTTAAGATGGTGTTTTCTCTGGGCTTTCAGCTGCTGTGTGGTGATTTAGATAAAATATATTTAAAGGAGATTTGATAAGACTGGGGATGATACTTATTTGCCAGAATATGCATCTTTAAGTTATCATAGATATTAATGTATTAATACAGACTTTGTCTCCTGTACAGTCTCCCCCTAAGGGGGTCACTATCCCCTACCGGCCCAAGCCTTCTGGATCACCTGTCATCTTTGCAGGCGGACAGGTATAAATGACAAATCAGATGGACACAAGATTTCTCTTGGGATGAAACCATTCCCTCAGTTATTTGTCAGTTTGTTTTCTATATCTGTGAATTGCCTAGAATGCATACAAGTATTTAAGCTCAGAAAATGGTTATTAATTGACTGGAGCACCAGCAACTCCAGGACAGTTAACGTAAAAGATGTTTCCTCAGGGGGCTTTTTTAGTTGCAAAGTTTTTTTTTCCCTCGAGGTTGTTTCATGGCATTAAACTTTAAATTTCAGAAATAAAGTGGCCTATTTTCCTTTGTTGGAATGAACCTAAATTCTTGTTAGTGCTTGTTTTCTCAACATTACAATATCTTTTATCTTACTAAATACTTTTATTCTTGGGGAGAAAAAAAAACTCTTCCTTTTTGGTTTTCCCTTGATTCTGCCTTTTATGTCACTAAGGATTTCTCTGTTCATAGAAATGTGGAGATTTTGGACAAGACATCCGTGTTGATTGTCTTTTGATAATATTAATTCCGTTAAAGCTCTGATGTGCTGGAGTCTTAAAGAGATATTTGAATATCAAGAGTGATATAGTTGGAGTTACCCAACAAAATCAGATGTGAGGCCTTTGAAAGCTTTGTTTTCATATGTTTCAGGCATATGCTGTACAAGGACAGCACGCGATTCCACAGCCAGATGTAAGTGCAGTAGACATTTTTACATGACCCTCTCAACCATTACTATCTCTCCCACCCTTAATAAAAACTGTTCTCTCCAAAATGTTCAACCACCCACATCAAGTTTTGCAGCCTACAACTGTTGCTGAACTTGCCCCCCCCCCACACACACACACGCATACACCTTAGCTACAATTGTGAAGTTTTTTGTTTTAACCATTTAGAGATCATTTTCACTTTATTTCATATTTGTGTAGTTTGTCGTTGAGCGGCAGTCAGTTGTTAATCTAATTGACATTTGTTGTTTGTGTTTGTCCAGACTCTCCACTGTACCATGAATAATAATCTGTCCCTGCTGCTCTCTCGCCCTCTTTTTTTTTGTTTTTTTCCCTCCCCCTTTGTGCAGCCTTGTTTGACGTCTCATTCATTAGTCTGTCCTAGATAAACACATTGTTCTCTTTTTCCCTTTATTATTTTGTGCCTTGGCCACTTGTTGCTTAATTAAAAATAATTTTTTCTTCCCCCTTTAAAAAAAAAAAAGAGCTCCATCAGGAACATTGGATGTGATACACCATATATGATTAGTCTTAAGTTTGTTACATATTCTGCGAGAAGCGAGAACCTTTTACTTGTTCTCGAGACCACAAAAACAAAATGACATCATTTTGATCTCACAGACGTGGTTGGGGACATCGTGCGGCTTGTTCTCAACACATCAGTTGTGCAGAACTTTTTTCTCGTGGGGCTCCGAGAAGTATTGTGTGATTGGTCGGACGTTTGAGGTGGGTGTGGTTAACGTGGAAATGTGTGAGGCAGAAAGTTGTCGTTTCCACCGATGCAAGGTTGAATGGATAGTTTTGATTAAGAGCTGATCCAGGTGGTGAACAAGTACGAAAATGAATACAACACGTGGTATATAAAGAAATGGACACTGCTGCATGCACATCCCACCCTCATTAATTGTGAATCACCAGGTCAACTGTTCATTGCACATAAAAACACAGACATCCCCCTGTAGTAATTCCCGCCAATCGTGGATGAAGCTTCTTGTGGAGAATGAATTGACCAGACTAAAACAAACTCTTTTTTTCTTGCTCTTGCGCCCTCCAGAAGAACAAAGTTCTCGCTTCTTATGGAGTATGTAGCAGGCTTTACCTGCCACTTACTGCTGGTATCAGAGCAGGGGACTTCCAGTCAGATACGTAATGCAACAGTAATGGTGTTTATATTCTTTTAAGGCTCTGAAGCTGTGTGATAACATTTATGTAATTCATTTGCAACAGTTTTGTATATTAAACCAGAAATTCCTTTATAAGAGAAAGATATAATCATGCAATCTCCTGTAGCTGTGATGCAAAGTTTTAACCGTTTCAGTTCATGCTCAGCTTTTGTATTGTTGTTGGTTGGGAAATTTTCTCCGTAGTGAAAGTCCCCTCCCTTGGTTATTGTGACTTTGTCCTGACCATGGGGACAGGGAGAAAGCTTTACCAAGAGAAGCAGCCTGCACTTGAGGAATATCTATTGGGTACCCCACATAGACGAGCCATAAAACACACTGACCATCAGACACCAGTATCCATGTTGATCTTTGTGTGAGGATTAGTGATGCACACACCACAAAACTGTGTGAAAATGTTCTGGTTTTTGGAACTTCTTTGTGTAGCCGTCTGTACTGACCGTAAATTTTATTTGTTTTTTTCCCTCTTCCTGTGTTTTCCATTTCCTTCATTTCTCTCCCTGCCTCCTCCTCTTACTCTCACAGTCTTCCTCTGCTGCTATTTCTCCACAGCTCACCAAGCTTCACCAGCTGGCTATGCAGCAGAGCCCTTTCCCCATTGCACCAAGCAACCAGGGATTCACTGGTAGGCAGCACAACAAGGCCAATGGGCTTTCACTACAACATTTTAACTGGTCAGGCTCAGGGTTTTTAAATCATCCGACTACACGCATAACCTTGGTTATTCATTCAGAGTACTTGTGAACGTGCAGTTTTGCAACTTGCAGAACTCGAGGTGGCAACGACTGACAGATGAACATGGATCCAGCTGACACTCACCCCACAAATTACGCTCTTTCTAAAATAGTTTGTTTTTCTTTCAGATACTTTCTCTTTTTTGCAGCTTGTAATGGAACAAACAGACTTAATGTTTCACACTGATCAGTAGTTTTGTTGCACAATCAAAAGCTGCAGAAAGAATTTGTGGGTTTAAACCCACCTTTATTGTTGGGTAGCTGAATGGCACCTGATTCAGCTGCGCACTGGAAGATGCACAGATGTTCCCATTTTCAGTTGTTCACATTTTGTACGTTTTCACCACTTGAATAGGACCAATCAGAAAAGCTTTTTTATAATACAATTGACCTTTTTCTGTTTTTTTTTTGTTTTTTTGTTCAAAGCAAGTGTGAAAAGACTGATAGTCTGAGTGTACTGTATTAAAAACATCTAGTGGAATTTTTATCTGATCAGTTAATCGCTAAATTATTTCTATGACATAAAAATCCCCCGTGCTCCACCTTCCTGTTGATATTTGATGCTAATTACCGTAACGTATTTATGTTGTCTTACTGCAAAGTTATTATTTTACTGTTAATTGAATGTATTTTTTTTATTTTCTCTGTTAGGGATTGATGCTTCTGCTCAAACCAGTTCTCATGAGATGACCATTCCAAATGATGTAAGTGTTACATGAAACTGGTTTTAACTAAGTTATGGCATGTTTATTAATTGGTTGATGCATCCGTGTCATTTCCAGTTAGCTGCATATGGGTCACATTTCACAAGGGACTTCTTGCTTTACATTGTGGTTGAATGTTCTAACTTTTTGTCATTTTAGTCTATTCTGTAGACTGATTCTTGCCTTTTTAAATGATACTAGTAGACCCTCTACAGTTACATTCAGTTAGTGCTTTTAACTGTGTTCCAGTAGACAAAGTGGTTTTCTTTGAGGCTGCGCCTCAGGTTTGGGCTATTTTTGGTCTGAGATGTTGCTGACCAAGTGTCACTCAGAGTAGTTACCCAAAATTGTATATCATCATTTAATCATAAAAGAGGTTGAATTGTGCAGGGTATCATTGTTCTGCAATCTCTCAAGCTAGCAAAACTGTTCATGAGATTGCTTGGATTTCTTACAGTTGAACTTGTGCACATACATCCACTAAGCCAAAAAAGCGTAGTTTACAATGTGTAACAATATGATCACACCAGGGTCAGTAATCCAGTCTGTGTAAGGATCTGTATTGTTTATGTTGTTTCTTGGTAATGTCACCTGGTTTCTCTAAGTAAGGTCCTTTTTTCAGGTTCTTCTTTCACATATTTTTGTTTCTGTTGTTGATTGGATTTCATCATTCTCACCAACTGTTGACAGCAAAACAAAAGGTGATCAGGTTATCATAGTTGCAGGTACAAGTATAATGAGATGGAGCTCCTGTTCCAACAAATGACAAGCCTTGACTTTTCTTCAAGTCCACTATAAATCTCTAGAATAAGCTTTATGAAGTCTAATTTCCTGAAGTGAGGACATTTGAAGTGTTGGCTGATTTGTGACTCAGTTTTATGTGAGGCTGCAATAGTTGATATTGAGGTAACTCTACCATGATGTGGTTTGTGTTCACAAATGACATTCTAGGCATTTAACCAAAGGAAGTTTCTAGTGAGAACTTAAAGCCCATGGCTTTTCAGTGGAAATCATAACAATGTCTTTAAGAGGGTGTGCACTAACCCCATGACAAAGCACAACCATTTATGGGAAGTACATTTTTTCATTTTTGTTGTTTTGTTTTTTATTTTGTTTAACTTTCCTGTTCTTCTTCACTGTAGCTTATTGGATGCATCATTGGCCGCCAGGGAGCCAAGATCAATGAGATCAGACAAATGTCTGGTGCCCAGATCAAGATTGCAAACCCAGTGGACGGATCAACCGACCGCCAGGTTACCATCACAGGCTCACCTGCTAGCATCAGTCTGGCGGAGTACCTCATCAATGCCAGGTGAGATAATCAAAAAGAGCACAGTCATAGGTGCAAGAAAATCAGAGGGTAACTTTCAATGTTTCTCTAAATTTGAAAAGAAAACACAATTTCTCGATGTTAACACTGCTGTCTGATGCTGTTGTGCTGGATCAAATTTCTCATATCACAAGACGGCAGTAAAATGAAACATTTTCTGTATTTTATCCGGGGCAAACCGATAACTTCTCTCCAAGCTGCTACTGCCTCTGTAGTTCTGATTCATTTACAGATGCAGACATTTTCATTAATGGCTTTAAAAAAAAAGAAAAAAAAGAAAAGAAAACTTTTGCTAATCATCTCGGAGATGTTTGCTAACTCTGTATTTGTTTTAATTCACTTTTTCTGCCCTTTGCTCCCACATTGATCCATCACTACAGATATGATTAATTCTTTTTCTTTTAATTTTTATTCATACATTAATTTTTAATGAAACTTACTGCCTTTTGGTCACATCCCTGAGTGATTTTTATCCCCCACACCTGACCCCATCCCTCCTCCCACCCCTAACCTCCCCCCACCCATTGCTCACCAGCCTGCCCTGTGACCCATCCCGACTGTGTTGTCCCTCTCTCCTTGTCTCTCTTTCTACAGTGTAGAGTCCTCTAAACCTCCTCCCTCCTCCTCCTCCTCCTCCTTGAACCCTGAACAGACCAGCTTGTGCCCTCCCTCCACCTCTACTACTACTACTACTACTACCACTACTACTACTACTACCACCACCTCCTCTGCTGCTACCTCCTCCTTCCCCTCCTCCTCTACTTCCTCTTCCTCCTGTGTGGTGCCCCCCACAGCCTCCATTCCTCTGTCCTTGTTGGCTCCAGGGCCGCCTCCTCCCTCTTCTTCCTCCTCCTCTTCTTCCTCCTCCACTGATTCCCTGCTCCCCAGCTCTCCTGCCTGTGTGTCGAGTCTCCTCAGTCTCAAGCCCCTGCCTCTCCTGGCCCTCCATGTTGTCAGCGGGGCCAGTAACACCCCTCACTCAATCCCCACTGAGCCCAAAGTCGCCCCCGAGCTGGGCTCCAAGTCTAAAAGACGAAGGCTCTCCCCTTACTAACGAAGGAAGCATAAGTCATCTACTACTAAAGTGCGGACAATGCTCTTTGTTGTCTGTACCTGCACTTGCTTTTGTATCAGGCTGTGCCATGCCTCGCTTACGACAGAAAGCAGCCCCTCGTTTCAAAACCAGAGAGATGGTTGATGCCATATTTATAAAATGTAGCTTAATTTTACCTAAGTCTAAAAGAAATGACATGTTGAGTGCATTATATTTTTAAATGACTTGAACTTGGCATGGACAGGGAATAATTTCACTAATTTATTGAAGTGTTTTTCAGTTTGTGTAAGTTCTGCTCAGGTAGCGGCTCTCTTTAAGATGTCACTTTGTATTTAATTAGTTTCCTTGTAGCTAATTTTAAGTGACTGTTGTTGGCTGACATAGTGGAGTGTAATAATAACTTTTCTTCTTTGAGCTTATGTAAGAAACGTAAAACTTTAATTCAAGGTTTATCTGCCCTCAGGTATCAAAACCACCAAATCATTCTCTGGGTCATGTTAATGTTAAAAATACAAGAACACCTATTGGCTTCAGCATTACACAACTCCATTAAGAAACAGTTAAATAATTAAGGTAATTTGTGTTTAATTATCGTACGTGATCATATTCTTGAAACATGCATGAAAAAAAATAATGTTAAGTCTCTGATTATTAAACTTCTGCTTAACTCACCATAAAAACTGGAAACTGGTGTGAAACGGTTAGCTGGCACTGATTTTAAAGATTACAAAACCCAAAAATATCCTGCACATCACTTGTAGGGATGGGAATTTAGGATCAGTTCCAAAGTTTCCAAAGCAACAGCATCGTACACCTCCTGTTTATCGGATCTTCTATCAGTGCTAGTGGGTGCAGAAAAATTTGTACTTTTAAATTAACAATGTCATAGACAGGTCTCAAGCATGTATTGAATGTAAGATTCATAAATCATGCTTTTAATCACTGGCGCATCACAAATTCCATGTTTTCACACATCGAAAAAAAAAAAAAACCCATAAAAAGTTGCACAGGAGTCGAACATCACCATTCTTGCCAATTTGGTGATTTATATTCCTGCCAGAGCGACATTTCTTTTCTGTAGCAGAATTAGCCCTTTCTGCTCTGCCCTGCTACTCAGTGAAAACTAGCTGTGCCTATGGGTCTGCTTCAAGTTGAGGTTCAACATTGGTTCAAGTCCTCGGTGTGCCAACAGAGGTGAACCGCTCTGGGTGTCTAAGCAAGGCCCTTAATCCCCCCAAATGCCCTGTGGGTGTCTCTAGTAAATCTAGAGCTGGATAAAAGGCAGAGCCTAATTTCCCAATCGGGATTAATAAAGGAGATGCTATGTAGTGGTAGTAGTAGTGGTGGTAGTAGTAGTAGTAGTAGTAGTGGTAGTAGTGGTAGTACTGTTGACTACATCCTGTCATTTCTAACTTTCTGTCTGAGACATCCTAATATACACTACTCACAAAAAGTTAGGGATATTAAACTTTCGGGTGAAATGTACAGAACACATTAGATGTTAACGCTACTCTGATATTACATCATGAATGTAGGACACGTAACTAAAATATTGCAGTAGTAATTCCTCCATTTCATACAATCCATAGAAAGAAAAGCTGACAACAACTGGGTGAAGCACAAAATAGAAAATGACATTTCAATAACTCGTCATGTGTTCCATGTTCTGATGATGTCTGAATTTTAACAGTGAGATAAAGAGGACTGTTAATAACAAGTGGTCATTGAACTAGAACATTTAGTGAACGTTTCATGGTTCAGGCACCTTTTGGGATTTTTTTTTTTGTGGTTATTTACCTTGTTGAGACCAGCATGTTGTGCAATAAGTACTTAAACATTGAACAGTTGTATGTGTGCATTCAAAAGCATGAGGACCGTAAAAGGAAGTTTACAAATAAAGGTTACAGGGCATTTTTGGTGCATTCAGACATCCTACAAAAAGGCAAATATCCCTAACTTTTTGTGAGTAGCGTATGTAAATATAACTGAAATCATTGCAAAATGCTTTTGTTGATGCAGTTGTTGTGTTTTTAATCAGAGCTGAAAAGCGGTTTAGGAATTTTCTCTTAGTGACCGCAAGTTGATATATAGTCTTAATGGGCCACTTTTCACAAAATATACCAGATCTGTTTCGTCATGTGACCAAAGAACCAGACAAACAATGGGAACGAGTCTTGTATCTCAACATAATTTGGAAATGGGAAGCTACTTGCTAACCAACTTTTTTAAAATTTGCTTTGTATTTTATCTACATTGTGTGGAGTTGACATAAGTAATTAAAAACCAGCATAGTGTCCTTGTTTCTTCTTAAAAAGTTGAATGAAGAATAGATAAGGGAATTCATAAAGATCTGGATCCATGAGAAACCTCCATGATGACATTGGTTCAAGATTTTATCAATTCCCATCCCTGCTAAGTTCCCAGGCAAACAGCAGAGACTGCAGGAAGCTATTTTTTTTTATTTGGCCTATTACATGACAAGAAAATGCAAACCCATCTACTGGCTGTGGGCTTTGTGGGTTTACTGTTTGAGTTAACAAGAAGGTCAAGTGATCACTGCTCCATCTGTTTCAAATGTGAAAATTTATGGCATGTCTGAGTAGTTATTATAATTTTATATACTTAAAACAGTTGATCAAGAAGTACAAGATAGATGAATTAAAATAAGATAGCAAATTAAAAAATGGTTTATTTGTTGCAGTCCTACTTTTAAAAGAGCCAGATCTGCTGTTTGCTCCAGATTAGTGTTTAATCATAGCCGAGCTTCATAATTGCCTTTTGAAAATGAGTAGTATGCCTCCTCTAACCCTGTGTGTGGCCATTTAACACAACCCCAGACCGAAATTCAGTAAATAACAGCTTTGACTTTTTGGTTTTTAAGAATTTCTCATTTGTTGTAGAAGTCCCCAAATGAGATTTCTGTTTTTATCACAGCATAATTTTCCTGGTTAATAGATTATCTTGTGTAGAAATATATTATGAATATGTAATGTACAGTAATTGCTATTGACATTTATCTTTTCTGTCTGATTGCATGCCTTCCTTTCTCTTTTTCCCTGGTCTCTGGGTGTCTGTCTGTTTCTCCAGGCTTTCCTCCGAGGCTACAGGATTGGCAGCCAACTGAAAAGACACTGCATCTGCACTAAATCACACTTTTATATCATCGACATAGAGCAGTCAATGCAACTATCCAACTTCAGAGTTTATATATCATGTTGCCTCTTCCTCATTTCATCTGCCACTAATTTGATCTGCAGAGGTCATTATTTATTTTCTTTTGTTTTGGTTTTAGTCAAAAGAAGAAAACGGTTAGGTTTTTAATTCCCTTTTTGAGTCAAGTTGGAGGTTTTAATGATTTATTAGAATTTTTTTTTTGGATGGATCTCTCACTCTTTTCCCTTTTTATTTCTTTGCCATGACAGAGGAATAGAGTTGGAAAACTCAGATTAGGCAAATAGATTTAGTTCTGTACAGTAAAGTTTTTTTCTTTAAAAAGGAAAAGGAAAAAAAGGAAAAATAAAAAATATATATAAAAAATAAGAATAGAGTGACTGTTTTGTTCTGTTTGTAAACTTTTTTTTTCTTCTCCCGGTTCCAAAAACCAGTCTGTCCTTTTCATGTCCAAACTTATTTTGAGCAAACTGCATCCTCTCCCTGTGCCACCTTTTCAATGAAGTGCTTGTAACCTTGATTACACCCGTGTCACTGACGAGAATAAGTAGCTGTACATGCACCGTCACTGAATATATTGGTTATGATGACAAATGTTCTAACACTCAAATGAATTTATTTTGATAAATTGAAATGTGTATTACAAGGCATGTCACTTTTCCCTTTCCTCTACATGTCATTCTGGTCCTCCCCCTTCCGGTCCTGAGATCATGTGTTGATATTTTGCTGGGATGGGAGGTTTTGGGGTTTGGGGCTTGGCTCAAGGGATCGGAAACAGAGGGTTGTCCTCGCTGTTTTTGTAAAGACTGATATATACTAAAAACACATACAAAAAAAGTTGGAATATTTGTTTTAAAATGGAGGAATTATTATAGTTTTTACAAAAAACTACCAAAGGGGGATTAACTCCCGGACACTGATTTGTCTCATAAATGTGATGAGACTAAGAAGTGAGACCACGGATGCTCTGGAACTAGGCAAAGAAAGGGTTGTGAGTTAATACTAGATTTCTGCTCTTTGCTTTGCTCAAGTCAGAACTTATTTTATTTTTTATTTGCAGGAAATGAAAAAAACTTTTGTGCACGTTTTTGGAGACTGTAGACCTGGGTGCCACAACATTGTTTAATAAAAATGCAGAAATAAAGATGTGAAATGCTCAAACCACAAATACTCTTGAGAATTTTGTTGTCAAATGTAAGTATATTAAAACACATTAAGAGTTTGCAAGTTTGAATTTTATTTTTTAACTGTTTCTTAAATATATTTATTGTACAGTTGAATAATGCAGTATAAAATGCAACATTTCAGTTCAGAAGGGAGTTGTTTCAACAAGCATCATTACAAACATGTACCTCCACAATCAAGACACTAGAGGGCAGTAGTTATGCTTTTTGGCAACATTTTACCCTGATGGAGGATATTTTAGCTTCAAATCTTGGGGCACAAATAACCTTAATATACTTGACTATTGTCAATTTAAAAATATAAACACCTGACTTGACAAAAAGAAACAAAAGCTGCATTTTATTTTTTCTAGCTTATTGAGTGATCTGATGGCAACTGGATGAAATATGCGGTTAAATAGGAAACTTAAGCAGAAATTAATGTCAATGGGCACAAATGCATAAGCACCAGTTCTACTTGTCATGATGGTGCTCTTACACACAAGTAGAAAATGATAGCAAGCTGACATACCAACTAATGAGGGCAGTGCCGGTGAGTTTGTAAAGTTTCATTATCTTAGTTTATGTTTAATGTTGACAAAATATTTTTAAGCCCTCCGGGAACTAAAGCAAGACGAAAACAAAGTTGTCTCCATAATTTTCAGAATATTTTACCAGGATTTAATAAGTCAACTTTAATATAACTTTGCCAAAAATTATCCACTAACCCCTCTGTGATCTAATTGGTGGGAAATAAATGTTTAAAAAAAAAAACCCACAGCAGAGGTTCAAAAGGTGATATTTATCTTACACTGGCACACTGTAAACCTTTGGCCACTTGCGAGAGACAGCTATGTAACGTTTAGGTAAAAGCATATCTATTTTGGTCTTTCCTATCCCTTGTATACATTTATCCATCAGTTAACTGCAATCTTTCTGATGATGCATTTGTTCCCCTGTGGATGGCTTTAATATTTCCTTTTGATTGGTCACAAAAAAAATTATAAAAAAAAACATCCAAGTTTAAATAAGCATACTCCCCACCCCCCACATGCATACCTTAATGATGTCATATACAACCCAAATGACCCCAAAAAGGGATTTTCAAACAAAAAATTTTGTTGTAGAAAGTGTAATACTAAGTGGGGATGAAAACTGCAACAATTGAGCCCAACTGTGGTACTGGAGCAAACATATTGCTTTTTCTTTGATCACATGTGCCTCTTTTTTGATGCTCAGACATGAACAGCAGCTACAGTTACATTCTACTACCAGAAGCTTTTGAGGTTCAAATATAATAGTGCCACCAACTAAGAAACATCAGCACCTTAAATTATACAATCTCACATTTAAAAAATTTGTTCATTTTACAACATTTCATATTTACACCAATATTAAAACCCAGAAGTAGAAAATGAAAACTGAAACCATAACACAAATATAAATAATTGTAAACAACACAAATGAGATGTAAACATGGTCTTTTCACCCTTTCCCTGTAAAAGAAATAAATTAGTGCATAATGTTTTAAGAGGAAATGCATTATGACAGTGATTTTTTTTTCCTTAAAATTAAGTGCAAGGATCAATATCAGAGGCTGTACCAGAAATGTTGACAATTCTTACTGTAAAATGTTACAGATGCCCTGAAAAAATCTCATGATGGTATTTTCATATGACACAATGTAAAAAAGAAAGACAGATGACACAGTTTTCATGGGGAAGATACAAAATGGAAATCAACATTGAAAATGACAGACATTAACAGACGGTTGTGTTATTGGCCTCTGTGACCGAGACCTCTCTTGCTGAGGTGTAATTTGATGCCTTTTTGCAAAGCCGATCTCCGGCCTGTTGCTATGGAGAGAACACTGGGGGGTGGTTGTTCTGTTGGCTCAGCCAGTGCTCCAGAGAAGTCTCATATCCCTGTGATGTGTTAAGTCTCAGAATTTTTTTTTTTTTTTTTTGTTATACACTGCCTGGCCAAAAAGAAGTTTCCACCTGGATTTAACAAAGCAAATAGGTATGAGCCTCCTATGGATAATTACTGCATGGGCCATTATCTTTCAGCTGGCAACAAGTTATTTAACCCCCAACTGATGCAATGACTAGCTTCTAATTTCATAAACCAGTGGTTCTCAAACTGGGGGTCGTGAGATCATTTCAGGGGGTCACCAGATAATTATAAAAAATAAATATTTTTTTTTAATATTTTTATCAATTATATTTTTATCAATATCAAAATATATATAATAAACATATTTATCAAATAAATTTGGGATTTGTATCAGGGCTGTCAAAATTAAACCATTAATGCAGAGATAAATCTAAAATTAGCACCTTAATTTTTTAACACGTTAATGCATAAACAACAAAGTTAGTACACATGCCATATTAAAAATCTGAATTTGGCATTATTTTGGTGAGAGAAGCCGAGTATGGGCATGTAGGTGCCCTGCCACAGCGGTGAACCGAATCCACTAAAAACCACCTTATCCTCCTTAGTCATGATATTCTGAAGGCTTTAGGATGACCCATCTGATATATCATACAATTATTCACTGTCGTCGCGGGAGGGGGGGTCGTGAACACCAACATACGTTATCTTGGGGGGGTCATGGCTCAAAAAGTTTGAGAACCACTGTCTTAAACAACCGTATCGAAAGACACATCCTGTGGTCATGGAAAAGACCTTAATGTCGAAGGGTCAAATAATTGGCATGCATCAGGCAGAGAAAAAAACCTAAGGAGATTACAGAAACTACTAAAACTGGGTTAAAAACTGTCCAAAGAAAACCACCAGTAGAACTCAGGGCTATGTTTAATAGTGAAGGTGAGAGCATTTTCATATGCACAATTCCAAGGGAACTCAAGGGATTGGGACTGAACAGCTGTGTAGCCATAAGAAAACCACTAATCAGTGAGATTAACAGGAGAAAAAGGCTTCAATTTGCCATGGAGCAAAAAGACTCTGGAACAGGGTAGATCTGGACTCATCAGACCGCATGACCTGCTTCCATTGCTCCAGAGTGGTGGGCGCATCCGGGTAAGAAGAGAGGCAGATGAACTGATGCATCTATCATGCCTAGTGCCTACTGTACAAGCCTGTGGGGGAAGTCTATGATCTGAGGTTGCTGCAGTTGGTCAGGTCTAGGTTCAGCAACATTATGTGCCCAAAGAATGAGGTCAGCTGACTAGCTGAACATACTGAATGACCAGGTTATTCCATCAATGGATTTTTTTTTTATCCCTGATGGTACAGGCATATTCCAAGATGACAATACCAGGATTCATCAGGCGCAAATTCTAAGAGTGGTTCAGGGAGCAAAATGTAAAAATGAATGCAACACAAGATGGAAATAAATCATGTGACATTGCAGAAGCTTATTGAAACAATGCCACAGCAAATGCCTGCCATAATCACAACTAAAGGGGGTCCAACAAAATATTAGTGTGTAACCTTTTTTTTTTTTTTTCTCTTGGTGGCAATATTTTTTTGGCCAGACAGTGTATATCAGAGGACAGGCTGTCATGCCCTTCCTCCATTCAATGCCACTGATCATCTGAGTTCTGTCTGATGGTGAAAGAACTGTTCAGGGGTCGGATCTGTGGGTGGTCTGATTTTCACCAGTTGGTTGGAGGTTGGCTGGGTTCTGCACTGCAGGAATTGTCCAGCTCTGCGCTGTCGCAGTCCGAGTCATCATACAAGCCCTGGTTGAGAGTAACAGCACAAGTTCTGAGTTAGAACAATGACAGTCATACAGGACAGTGTTTTAGTATCTGTTATCAACACCTGCATATCTGTATAATTTGCTTACCTCATAATTATGTTCATTTGAAGCAAGCTGCGTCTTAACTTGTCGTAGGATAGCTTCCTTTTCGGACAACCCATCGGAGCCCAGTTGAGTTGGATCAGACGGATCGGCGGGAATCTCAGAGCCCTGAGACAGCAAGTCGTCACTTTTGTCATCCAGGCGCTCATCTGTGTTGGTACTGACCACATCGGGTGTGCCGCTGTGGGAGTGGTCAGTGGTGTTTCCCTCCTCTCCGTCTGAGACCGACAAGTTCTCAGAGCTGAAGGTTGACAGGGACTGGCATTTGGTGATGCTCACAGGCCGCCTGTGTGGGTTTACAGTGGAACAGCACATTTATTTATGAACATTTCTAAGTACAGCACAGTAAATGGGAAAACACGTGTATGAATTGTGTTTTCATGTTCCAGTTCATGGCACATTTTAGTACAAGAACTTGCAAAACTGTAGTTATCACTTTTATAATCCAGTACAACAATGTTTCAGTTTCATGCTAAATCCTAACACCAAGGATGTTTATAGTATGAGATGTATTTACACTGAACAAATGACTAAAACTACAAAGGTGCATTCACATTAAAAAAGATTTATCCTTTAATTGGTTGTTAACAGACACTAAGGCACCAAAAATTTAAAGAATGCACAAATAAAACATTTAGGAGCTGTAGTAACTATAGAAATTAAAAAATATTGTACATTGACAGAGTTGAAAAGGAAACTGGCAATTTACTTCGAAACCAAAAAAATTACATACACATGCCGATTTTTAAACATTTACAAGGATCCTGTGTTGCTACATTTTGAAGATGTTGCAAAATATTAACAAGACCTTTTTGGAAATGTAACTATGCAACAGCAATTTAAAATTATTTTTCAAATAATCTGGGTTGAGCATAGATTTTCATTAGATTACATAATCCCTCTTTTCTTTTTATTGAAAGACGAAAGATCAGGAGATCTGAAAGTGAAAGGTATGTTTATGCACCCCAAAACAACCCAGAAGTCTTTACAGGAAAAATGTTTACGCCTTTGGATGAATAAATCCACACAACCAAGTTAAAAAGTAATTCAAGGTTCAGCATACAAACTAATGTGAAGTCTTTAGTAATCATGTTTAATGTTTTTAACTATCCTTACCGTCTCCTCGGCAGTTCTACTTCACTGTCTACTTCTCCCTCCTCTTCCTCTGACGATACTCCACGTCTCTGAGGAGAAATTGATGAACAACCATATTTCCGTGTACACAAGTCAGACGTATTGCAGCCAAGATATCTAAACCATCTCATAAAAAAAACAAAATTCAAATTTTTTTGCTACCAACACGTCATTGTCACTCCTAATCCCCTCAAATGAAATATGTAATCCCACTATAAAGAAATAGGTATTTGAGGCTGTAGTGTTCCCTACTGACAGATCCTTTGGACACAAATAATTCAGAATTAAAACATTTGTACATGGACTCTCCACTGCAGTTTACAGTTTTGTCTATGATCCTTAGTTGTACTATTTGCATCTGTAAGAGTAAATATCTCTTGGGAGATTATACAGGCCAAAAGATTTTGTCTACCAGACTTCATCGGTGCCCATTTTTCCAGTATAACAAATAAATCATACAAACACTTGACTATACATCTGGACTAACATTGATTTTTACATACTCTAGCGGTGAAAGGTTTGACAACCTTATAGCATTTCCCTGCTAATCAGTCTAATAATAATAATGATATTCTTAAATTAATCTTTTAATCCAGGAATCAAAATAATTTAGTACAAATGTCTTATTTCATTGCTATTAAAGTCTCACCTGACTTCGTGTGACGGCTGCCCTGTAGAGTAGTGCAGCAGGTGTGAGGCGTTGACTTCTGGGTGAGCGTGTGATCACGGTCCCGTCCTCCTTCTCCTCTCCCTCATGGGGGACACGAGCATTCCCGAGTACAGTAGACCTCCCTGCAGCTGCCCCTCTTCCACATGGTGAGTCCGGGCTGCTGGAGAACGGAATAGACGCTGCATCTTCGCTGGGGGTGTCACTGCGTGGAGGTGTTTCTGCTAGGTCATCAGTCCCCACACCCACATCAGGCCCATCCTCTGGCTCATCAGTCCCTCTGCTCTCTTCCAGCCCAGCTGAGGCACTCTGACTGCCTGCTCTGTCCAGCCCTGGCCTCAATTGCCCCTTCCTCCGGCCCTCAGCCTCAAGGGTGGTTGAAATGAGATCGGGGCTTGAGGAGGACATCTTTTTGAGCAGCAGGTCGTGCTGTAGGCCTCTCAGGGCTGCACTGGGATCTAGGCGGTGCTTGCAACAGGGAACAGAGGAGGTGGCATTGATCATTGCTAAAGATGAGGACAAAGTGGCTTTTAGCTGAGCCAAATCCCCACTGCTGCCTTTGCCGGTTTTCCTGTAGCGGGGTTTGCCTCGGCGGGAGCGGCCTGGGGACGTAGAGCCTTTGTTGGGGATGGTGACCTGGGTCATAGACGAGTCCAATTTTGGGAGGATTACCTCTGACTTCAGTAAGTCTGGCCTAGAAAGGAAAGAAAGGTAACTTCATTTGGAGGCAATAAACTAATGTTTTTCCTCAAACAAAAAATGACTCAGACAAGAGTATTACCCTCATTTGTTAAGGGTAATGTCACCTAATGAAAGAGTTTGGCTTATCAGTTTTTGTACAAAAATGTTTTAATATACAGTAAGGCTGAATATAATAATCACTTGTGGCTTGATCAAACATCTGTAGGACAGCTGTAGCTGTAAATAACTTTCTCATTTGCTGTCCCACCTCTTGCTGTGTGAGGGCAGTTTCTGAGGTACGTTGCGCTTCTTCATGAGCTTTTCCATCGAGTTGGAGGAAGCGGACTGCCTGGAACTGTGGTGTTTAAAGCAGCCTGGGTACTTCTTGTCCAGTGACTGCTCCCTCCTGGAATTTAAACATAAAGACATTTCCCTGTTAAACGTAGGACACTGTCACACCCATATCCATCCAATGCCAATAGATACTGAGTGAGGCACAGGAGAGCACTTTGTTACAAGCAATGGCCTTTTGTGACATGTTGTAATGGCTATTCACATAACATTTCAAATCACCTTCTCCATGTTTTTTCATTATATATACCCTGGTCAACCAGGACTGATGGAGAAAGAAGCTGCTGCCACAAAGCATCTACATTACCAAGGCCATTCAAATCCCAATTTTACAGTGGGGCTAATTAATATTGTGTTCTACATGAAGGTTTCCTTGATGTAAACATTTATCATCTGTTACATTTAACAGAGGGTAAGAGAAATGCAAATTTCATACTTGTGCAGCTCTTTCTCTTTGATCTCCAGCTGTAGCATGATAGCGTTGAGTTCCATGTAGAGATTATTGGCTCTCTCCAGTTTCCGCTCATAGTGCTCCCGGATGTCCAGCGCATGTCTGCATGCAGAGGAAAATAGAGGAAAGGTCATAATGATGCAGGTTCAGGCATTTATCTTCAACAGTGACTTTCGTGATCATTATTATAAAACAGAATCAAACATACGCTATGTTTTATTTTAAGTATATTTGAAAATGTGTTTTCAGTTTTTCTTTGCTGAACATTTTAGGGGAACAAAAGACTGACTGTATCAGTAGTGATTATAGAACAAAACACACAATGTAAACAAAGCAAGTATATACATGAATGGCCTAACAGGTTAAAATAGCAGAATATTCAATCATTAAACATTTGGACATGGACAAGCCTGCCTGCATGTAGTTTCAAATGTCCTTAAATCTATTTTGTGAGACTGAATCCTTAAGATCAAGATGGTTTTAAAGAGGATTTCCAAAACATGGAGCGCTTTGTTAAATATATATTTTTTATTAACTTGTATTGACCTAAAACAAGATATGCTCATCAATATGAGCAAATAAAATTAATGTGTTTTTTTCATTCAAGTCTGTTTTTTTTTTTTTTTTAGTGTGTGTGTTTGTATCTAACCTAAGTTCTTCTCTTCGTCGTTTGATCAGCTCCTCATCCAGCCTGTGAAGGCATGTCCCCTCAGACTTGATCTTCTCAAAGTGATGTCTTACCTCGTCCCTCCACTCCACCTGGTGGAACACACACACAAACATTTTTATTAAAATAAAATCAGTGAATCAACGGTGTTCACTCAACCACTATCGATCAGTACCTTTGGACTTAATGCTTTGAAATTCACTGCAACTACCTTGAAGTTAACATGAACACATGTGTGGGTATGAAGCTACTGGAACATAATGTAAATAAATTATCGTCAGATCAATACTTGAAAAGCCCTACCACTTTCCAGTTTGACACTGACATAACACAGTATGACTCAAGATCATTTGTCCAATATTAACATCAAATTATATCAACACTGAGAAAACTTAATTGATATAGTGAAACAGCTCCTCATTTGCAAAACAGTTATGGTTCTTTTGTGTTACTAAAACAAACTCATTAAGCTGTCAAATGGCAATCAATACAGGAGGAGCAAAACTGAATATGAACTGACAAGACGTGAATCCTAAAAAAATAAATAAAAATGCAGCATGGGCATTTTCTTGAGCACAGTGGAGCATGACAGCTGTTATCTGATACCCGTCATATCAAAGGACAAAGGAAGTCAGATTTATGAGTGTGCACATGTGCATGCATTTGTATTTGACTTGTGGGTGTGTGCATCTATCCGTGCACGAGAGAGGCTCTTCTTATTAAGCTAATGGACTCTGTGTACACTCTTCTGTCTCCAGTCCCCTCTTTCTCTTCTCCCTTTGCTCTCTGCTCTCTACCATTAAACCAATCAATACACTCCAGCAGCAAATACTTCTTTCTAATGTCACAGGAAAAATCCATTATGGGACAGAGAGGAAAAAATGGGGGAGGGTTCTGATGGGGGAAAGGGAGAAATAAAGGATCATGGATAAATGGAGAGTGAAAGAGGTTTATGTTTTGCATCATGAGATTTAACCAGATGGAGAAGCTACACAAACAATGTTATTTATTTTAAGTGCTCTTGTCCACATGTGTCTTAGGATTATACATGCTTGAGTTATAAATGGATCTGTGGCCCCTGCATGGCTGAGCAAAGACATATTTTCCACGCAATTATACTTTTCTAAATCGCCTGTCCTTCATCTGCTTGGGTTTCCAGTGGTCTAACACATCAGTATTGAGCTTTCACCCCCCACCCAGTCACAGGAAGACACACTCTCTCCTTCCCTATCACAGTTTGACATGATGGGGGAGAGAAAGAGGTTCCTCCTTTGACCCATGGACTGAATATAAAAGACCACAAATCAGCACTCATATGTGACGGGAAAAAAAAAAGAAGCTAAGGAACCAACAATAATATGTTGTGATTGAGAGGACAGGTATTATTAGGGGACTCCCGAGAGGCCTGAGGCCCTGCTGCAGCTGAGCTCTCTGCCCTGCATGTAGTTACTGCAGCAGACTGGAAACAAATGGCAGCAGCTTGACAGCAAGCTGCGAGTCAGTAATAGTAGCAGTTGTTGACAGGAGAGACATACACAGCTAATGTGTACTTCACCTAATGTCCATTTATTTATCTGTGTGATGATTGAATTTCTTACCACTGAACATTTAAAATGTCTGAACATGCAAAATAAAAACTGTATGACTTCATTCTTTCTTTTTGTCTGGCTTCTCTGTCATTTGTAAACTATAAATGAAAGGAGAATAATAGATAAAACAAAGGGTAATCCCTGGGGGCTATTTTGCAATAATCTTGACATGTCATACGTCAAATAAACACTGAGGGGGTTATTGCTTCTTTCTTTTCAAGAAATGCTTTGATTACAGGAAAATGAATTTGAGTTAATGTGGAGTTTTTCTACCAGTATAGAGAGGAGATAAACACATATAGGAGGCTTACCTGAGACTGAAAGTAAGTTTCTTGTGGAGTAGACAGTATATCAGCAGAGGCGATGTCTAGATGAAGGAGGATCTGTCGAAATGAAGGTCTGTTTCTTGGCTTGCAGTTCCTGAAAACAGTTCAAACACGTTTTATAAGCTCCGTCCTTTTTAAAATCTCTTTTTATGTTACTTTATATATTTTCCCATTTCGCTGGATGACATTTACTGTCCCCACCTCTTTTAAAGCATCTAACTTTACAATATTCTCTCAAAGATTTATTTTAATTTCCTCCCCTCATCTTCCTGTCCTTTCCCTTCTCCTCTCTCCTCACCAGCATTGCCTCAGAAGCAGTTTGAAGCTGTCTGGACAGCTGTCAGGTACAGGCAGCTGTAGACTGTTGTTGCCCACTCCCCAGATGATAGCAGAGGAGTCCACGTCCTTGTATGGCACCTCCCCTGTCAACATCTCCCACAGCACGACGCCGAATGACCTGCAGAAAGATGTGGCATATCTTCTTTCAGATACTGTGAAAATGATGTGAAGCAGCAGATGAAAAACAACACGAATGTCATACTTTTAACTTTGTTTAGAAATCTTGTTTCCTTTTAAGTTTTACATGACAAAGTTCAGTCTATGCCAACTGTTTTTCCATCATTTATATGAGTCAAAATAACACACATTTACTTCCAGTTGCAACTGTATACATTCATTTTCATGAACTCCTGAAAATACAATATGCTATGAACAGGATTTTTTGGTTTTGAGAGTTCAGTGTTGCATTCGTAGGCTTTACCTTTGTTTGGTATAAGAACCCGACGCCAGGCCCATGGGAAATGTAGCTATGGAAAGTCTGTTGCTACTGACTCACTAGGTTACCATGGTGACCATGTACAGTATCCAGTGGCATTGCATATAGGACTGCTGAGGGTGTGATATACAGTAGTGTTTACATGTCTATTTTTAGATGCTCTCCATTTCAATCCTTCTGTTTCATAACATTAATGCACAAGAAGAGGAGATTTCCTTTTTAAGAAGCTGAATGTATTTTTCACCCATATATGGAACAACAATCAGTTGAAATGAAAGAAAAATAATTTCTGATTTGTTACTTATTTCACATCACACACAGTATGGTGATGAAGTCTTGAGCTGCCACTCAGTGCTTTATACAGTATACGGTTTAATGATAAACACCATTTGTGATGAGGCTTTGGCAAAAGTCAGATGCATTTCTCAGGTCCATTGTCAGTTCTTTGCTGGATTATTTTCTATGTTTTTTTTTTTAAAGACATCATTTATAGACAATGTTAATCTGTTGCAGATATTTATTTTCAAGCCTAGCTCTTTTTCTTTTGTCCTCCACTTTTCCACATCCCTAAAAGCATAAAGTATTCTGTTTTAAGGACACAGTACACATCATATACCAAATTTTCATCTAGCTCACTGTGAATCACCTTGTTGATGCCAAAATACCATTTTATTCCTGTCAATCTGTGTTTTCTTTGTCACTGTTCTATAGATGTATCCAAATGAATGGGAACAAAATATGAGCCTTTGTGACAGGCTGTGAGTAAACTTAGAAAAACCTTCAGAAAGCAAGGAGAACAATTGCTCAAGTGTGGCTTCTTGGAAGCAAAATATAAAGAAATAAGGGACGGCTCAAAATTTTTTAGTACTGTAGCGTAATATGATACTGAAGTCATCTAACCCAGGGAGGTTTCTCCAGTTGTGGCCAGCTGAAAAGCACTTAACTGAAACTATATCACTGAAGGCCTCTGGATGTGCACGAAGAGAAAATAAACAGATAAATAGCTTTTCATCAATAAACTAGCTCTCATTTTTAATTACTGTAATATTACACAGCAACGTAGCAATGTACAAATTTATATCAGTAGGAGAAGTAAATTAATAACTTACAAGAACAATACATAAGTCACTGATACACAGTGAAAGATCAGAGGCTCAACACTAAATTAACCTGGCTAACCTACCAAAGTATGAAATACTGCATCTCTTTCATTTGCCTAAACTGAATTAATTAATTCTAAAAAATCTTGTCTCACTATGGCCAACCATTCCAGTCAACCTTATTTCCATAGTGACAATGACTGACATTTACTGACCAGCAAGAAAAAAAGGACACAAAAGATGAATTATAATGCAGAGTTTTTATATTCTGCTGTGCCATCTTGGAGATACGCTGCTGTGGGGACACTGTCAGTCATTTTTTGTTCGTCCAAGTAAAATATCCTGAGTGACAAGTTTGAGGCAGCACTGAGTCTTCCCCTGTTAAAGGACACAATATTTAATCTCTGCTGTCTGAGATTTTAGTCTGTTTCTAAACGTCCTTAAAAATCTCTACAAACTTAAAAAATTCATAACTGATTAATGAATCTAAATTTATTCATTGCATGTGTCCGTATTTGCAGGGCTGGGTGGCAAATCGGTGATGGGGATGGTCTTACAGGCATTTACTGTAAATAAAATTGTATAAAATTGAATAAAAGTTGTCAGATACTACAAGTCGCTCATTTTCAGTGTGTTTCTGCTAAAGTCTGCATTCTGTTAGTTTTTTTCTTTTTTTGTAAAGCTTACATACAAACCAACAGGGTTTGTACCAGCTGCCACTGTATTTCAGTACAAAACAAAACGTGTACAACATATGGCAGTACTTAACAACAGTCTCTTCCTTTTCTGGGTTTCTTGTTGTAGTATGAACTATTGTCAAGTGATTTACATAAATTTAAACAAAAATGTACACTACACACCCAGGCTTTGCTTTCTTTTTACATCAAAAGCTTTTTAATCCTATTTTCACTTCTCGGCTAATGCACTGCTGGCTCAGGGCCAAACCATCCGAAGGTTACTCCAGCCTCTTCTGAGCACTGCAGCATCTGGCAGATCAATTATTAAATTAGCCAGCGTTCCTTTCAGGATGGAGAGGAAGACTGATGGAGGGATGCAGTATAGAAAAATGAGTGAGGCAGAGAATGCTGGGGGGGATTGTGGCTCGGGATTGGGCAACCCATCTGATATGGCAGAGACCTTATAGAATTTCATGTAATGAGATATTATACATCATACTGAATAGATTTTCTGGGAATAGGATCCCTCACTCTGCACTGTAGTAGACTGCAACTAATGAGATTCTATGTTGATTTGGGGGCTGATAAGAGAAATCACAAGGGAAAATTTTCAGAGTTCACCAGTGCAATAGGACAGTGTAGGGGGGTTATGGAACTTACCAAATATCCACCTTCTCCGAGACAGGTTCATTGCGGATGACCTCAGGAGCCATCCAGGCCACAGTCCCAGCAAAAGACATCTTGGTGCTCTTGTCACTGAGCTCCTTGGACGTGCCAAAATCAGAGATCTTCACAGCATCATCGTATGTGATCAGTATACTGGAATGACACATTCATATTTTGAAATATTTATCATATTGATTTCCAAAAATTTAACTCAACTAAATCAAAGCAATCACAATCAGGGATTTTATTGTGTTATTATGTCACATGATAAATGATTTCGCCATTTTTTTGTCACATATGACCAGTGGTGTGACTGTGAGGGCTTTTGATGGCTACAATGATGGATTAGATTTATATAGCGCTTTTCAGGACACTCAAAGATGCTTTACAGTGAATCCAATTATTCATTCACACTTGGTGGTGGTAAGCTACATATGTAGCCACAGACTGACAGAAACGTGGCTGCCAATGTACTCCAACGGCCTCTCTGACCACCACAGAACATTCATACACCAATGGTGCCGACACTGGAGCCAAGGAGGGTGAAGTGTTTTACCCAAGGACAAAATGACAGTTGACTGGGGGAAGCAGGATTCAAACTGCCAATCTTCCAGTTATTGGACGACCTGCTCTACCACCTGGGGCACTGCTGCCTCAAATTTGCCCCTTAATAAGATGAATCTCTATCTTTGTAGGTCAATGGGGAAAGTATAAAAACTATTTCTCTTTTTTTATAATCTTATTGTTTATTTGTACATTTCTACATCTCTTTCTTTGCAACCCAAGCGCTTTCTATGTAAGGCTCTGAAAACTGTCTGAAAAACTAAATCAAATGAAGTGAGATTCATCATGTTCATTTAAAAAAAAAAATCTTATCTCTTTTTTTTTAATCTATTCTATGCTAGCCCCTAGTTTAAAAAAACAAAAACAACCTTCTGCTAACACTTTTCCTTTGGCATTTTGCCATATATATCCTTATCGCATAGCCATAATCAAAGAGTGAATCTTTACCAAGTCTGTACAACTCACTTGGGTGACTTGAGGTCTCTGTGGATGATTTTGTGGAGGTGCAGATAGTTCATGCCCCCAGTAACTCCCATGGCCCAGTCCATGAGCAGGGATGGAGTGATCTTTCTTCCTGCTCTCAGTACCTCATACAACTGTCCCTGAGCACAGTACTCCATGATGATGCAGTAACATGGAGCCTGGGTACAGATACCTCTGAGGGATTACAGAAAAGTATGAACAGTATGTTAAAGACAAGAGTATTGGATTCCTTACAGAGTCTATAATGAAAACTTGAAAATATATAGTTTTATGCTCTGATGTTATATTGTCATCTGAAGGTTCAATAATAGAAAATGTTAATGAACGGTTGTCAGCCGGCTACTTTTCATTAGTCCCTGATTTATACAACATATTATGCTTTCACTCTTTTTCACATAATTATCAAAAACATTTTATGAATATCAATCAGTGGACCAGTCTGCCTTCAAATGTTTTAATAAGCCAAGAGATCGTTCCTACTGACTTAAAAGTGATGATGTTAGGGTGTTTGAGCTTTCGCAGGTGCTTGATGTCTGTTTCTTTGATGTTTCGCACTTTCTTCACAGCCACTTCCTGTCCATGCAGTTTCCCGAGGAAGACGGCACCCTGGGCTCCGCTGCCCACCCACTGCAGGTCTGAGATCTCCTCAAACGGAATCTCCCACTCCTCTGAAGGCATAAAAAGATGGAGGCAAGACAGTTTATCCATGTAATAGTGTGTGATTTATGAATAAAAAGTGATGATTGTATCAACCTCTGGTGACTACAGATCAGTCTTACATGCATGATGAAACTAAGTTGAAACATTATGTTTGAAAATGTATATTGCATCATGATGTAACAAACTTAACAATAAGGTTCTTAAATAAAATCTATATAAAGTGAGTCTGTCTTATTTCATCTATTGTCCACACTGTCACTTATGGCATACTCTGTGAAACTGAAAAGTTGCAGCAACTATTGAATGGATTATAAATACATTTGGATGGATGTCTGTGGTCCTCAAAGTATGAATACTCATAGTTTTGATTTTCTGCCATTTCCTCTTGTACCAAAATGAAGTTGTCATTCAGAGTGAAACATCCTGACAATTAATATGCTTATATGGATTTTTGGGGCATTTGCTAGACATGCTCAAGGTCCCACGGCTCTCGGCAACTTCGACTTTTTGTGTAGTGTCATTGTCTCAAACTTTGCACAATGACCAATTCCCAATGAATAGATCACACTTCCATCATGTTCACATTCATTATTTGTAGCGCAGATTAGCAGGAATCGTTAAGAGAAGATGAAAATGATAACTGCAACTGATCTGAATTGTCCCTGAGAGAACATGTGAGCATGCTGATTTAGCTTAAAGCTCTGCTGCTCCAAAGTTATTTCTGAAGAAGTAAGCTAGCATGACATTGGACAAAAAACAAAACACACACACACACACACACACATACAAAAAGTAGAATGTAAAACATGTGAACGATCCAGCTTCACAATAGGCTTCTCCAGCATGGGTACACAGCTAACCATATAAAAGGAGTAAGGGGGCAGTTAATTCATAACACAGTATGACTGGAAAATAATTTCAAAATCACCGAAAACCTAAATTGTAAATTAAAAAAAAAAAACAATTTTTATTATGTGCACCTCATCTAAGTGATCCTGTAGTGAAACATGAAACGTTTGACAGGAAGCCCTGCTGGAAGTCTCAACAACATGGAGCCTCAGCTGATATCTTGTTCTGTAGTTGAACCTCACCTTAACCTAAGACTCGGGTGTAGAGGCAGACAGACAGTGAGCTCTAATCTCTTGTGGGTAATTCTCCCTCAGCCTTCATAAATCCTGCTTAGTGCCATTGTGGGGCTGACGTGAAACAGGGGTCCAATGCTCAGGAGGGGTTTATAGGAAGGAGAGGATTTGAGAGCCTAATGTAGATGTAGGGTGACTAGAGAGGTGGAGGGGTAGCACTGGTGGTGGTGACTGTGTGTGTGTGTGTGTGTGTGTGTGTGTGTGTGTGTGTGTGTGTGTGTGTGTAGGAAAAGAGATGAGGGGGGGATTCCCCTCAGGTCAGCTGCGGTCCATGTGGCTGGAGACAGGCTGTTAATACAGAAGAAATATACAACCTAATCTGCTGCTGTTCTTAACCCAGGAAGGAAGATTCAGACACATTTATCATATTAATGAGAATAACATGAATGATTAATGCTTTCAAGTGATTGATTGAGGGGCTCGGCCTCTAATGAGCCTATCAAATTTTCCATATTGAAGACACTGGGCCACTTCTGACATCAGAATCTCCTCAGCTCTGCTTTGGTTGATTGGAAATACTAAGCAAATATTGCACATAACCAAACACTCCTCTGTTTCTAAGACCCAATACTAGGCACACAAGTTTCCTGCTTTCTGCTGTGATATTTTTAATGTGTATTAAAGGTTAAAAATAGGGAATTGTTATAAGGTTGGCAGGCATTCAGTTACATACCCCTATTTATTTCACTTTTATAATATCCGTTTTGCTGTCATGAATGTGTGACTCCCTGTGATGGTGCTCAGAGGAGGCGAACAGTGAGGTGCAGATGGGCTGGGAGTGATAACAGCACAGGATGAAAAGGAGACAATAAGAGATGGAAGGAGGAGGGGAGTTGAGGGGAGACATAACAGTCAAACAGGGTGATAAAATATCAGAAAGCGATGCAAACAAGGAGAGGTGTAAACTTGCAACCTTCATGACTGAGCTGATGCTACATTTATATCTATTCTATCAGGTTTGTGTTTGGCATCTTATCTGACTTTATATGTTCATGTCAGTGCTAGCTTGTGTGCTCGTGTTAGTGCGTGTGTGTGTGTCAGGTTTGTGTTAATAGAGATGAGAGGCGCAGGGTCAGAGCACGGCCATGCATAATTCATGAAGCAGATTTGGCAGAGGAGTCTCAGGGGAGCCCTGCGCTTTTGTAGTGGCTGCAGACATAAACAACACAGCGTCACAGGGCGCTAGTTTCACTGGGGGGGTGGCAATGGGAGGTGGGTACAAGCAGGAAAATGGATGGGAGGGGGTATCAGGGGAAAAGAAGCTCTATGCAGCTTTGATAGAGTCTCCTTCTCTGGATGCAGCTCGTTCATGTCAAGGAAAGTGTTTGTTTACAACAAGGCCTTTGTGGGAGTCATTTTTTACTGACTGTTTGATGTAATTAAACTGGAAGAAAAGATCATTTAATTTGCATATCAAAGCTTCACACCGGAATTAAATTGGAGCCGGCAGTTGCTTTTATTGAAAATCTAAAAGCCACCATTGATTGTAATGTGTATAGTGGTACTTTGTATGCACTTTAAACAGAAATAAATGTCACTGCTAGACTTACCATCCAGGACATGTTTGTGCTCTGTTGAGTAAGCCTTGCCAATCATAGTCCAGACAGGTCGCAAGCACCCAAACAACCCCTCCAGAAACCCTCCTCCCCCTCCGGTGGACTGGCACTGTAACCTGGCGTCATCAGCCTGGCTCCTGACCACAGAGCTGTCCAACTCCTGCCCCTCTCCCTCTGTCCTTCCAGGGCTCCCATCATGCTCATGCAGCTTCAGGACACTGTTGGCAAAGTGCTCCTGTTGTTCCTCGCTGGGTGTCTGGTTATGTCCGGCAGTCTGCCCCTCTCTTCCTCCGCCCCCGGGCTCTACAGCTTCCCCAGTGTCTATGGAGAGAACGTTTCGGAGGACACACTGGGTCGGGGTCAGGTCCATCTCTGGGGTGCAGGGTGTTTCAGCATCGAGGCGGCGAAAAGATGGGGGGTCGGAGAGGGGGCTGTTGAAGCCAGAGAGGGAGGGTGAGGAGGCACGAGGTTCATGAATGAGTGCCATGAGGGACTGTTGTCATCAGAATGATGGAACAAGTGGCTGCCTTGATGAGACCAAAAGGAGACAAAATATCATAATTTAAATGAAAATTAAAATCATTCTTATTGTATCTTGGGAACCTAGGTTAAACTTAGTGAGGTTACAGATATGCAATGGCCCAGGTCTGACCCAGGTAGATCTGACTGGGCTGTGAAGGTAGACAGAGACAGCAGTGAGAGATTACTCAGAAATGCATTTTAAAGTTGCCAATGCTTCTCAAGTTCACATACTGGATAGAAAGGATTGCAACTCATCATCAGTTCAGAAGATAAACATCATGGCACAAAATGCCACATCCTGCAATTTGGTACATTAACTATTTTAGGCATGTATCAAAACAAATGATTGACCAACACACTGACATGAAGATATAATGTCTCTCTGAAATGATCCAACACAACATGTGTGACCTGATGCAGGGTGTGTGGATAAAGGACAAAAGAGCTTGCACCACAAATCTGAAAGAGCCTCAGCTCAACACTGGCTTTGATGAAGTGCACACGATACAAACCCCCTCTCTCTGTGGCTAAATTGACAACCTTGAGTGCTACAACGTCAGAATAAATACTGCAAGTAACCTGCTTAAAGGTTCAAGTATTCCATGCCACAGCACTGCACTGCTTTTGGTTTCATAAGTTCATGATAAACAAGACAACAGTACTGTATGAAATGAAGCCGCAGTTGTTAACATTGAGCTACATCAGTGGTTTATTTAAATGGATAAGAATAGACAATGATAATGAGAGAAGTCTGCCGGTTTTTTCAAAGCTCTTCATGTCTCGAAGGACGGTGTTGCATACATGCTTAGCGAGGAATAAAAACACATTTCTTCTCAAGGCTTTTTGAAGCAAAACACTCCTCCACTGCTGTCTTTAATAAGCAACACAAAGCAGTGACAGGTTCTACCTGCTCTGCTAAACAATGACACAAATCAAAATCCCTCGCAGTACTGGCATCATGTTAGTTTACAACATAAAAGACATATGGCATATAGTGAATGCAAATTGGACCTTGTCAGTTTGCATTTCAGTCAGTGAAAAGGTCACTTTCAGCATTTTGAATTCATTCATCCATTTTCTATACGTGATTATTCGAGTCCAGGTTGTGGGGGAGCTGGAGCCTATCCCTGCAGTTACTATACCAGGTTAGGGTACACCCTGGACAGGTCACCAGTCTATCGCAGGGCCAACACAGCAAGACAAATAACCATTCATGCTAACACTCTCTCCTAAAGAAAATTTAGCTACCAATTGACCTAACATGTGTGTCTTTGGACTGTGGGAGGAACCTGGAGAGAACCCCCGGATACACGAAGAGAATGTGGGAACTCCACACAAAAGGCCCCTGTTAGACCCCCCAGCCGAGGCTCGAATCAGTGACCTTCTTGCTGTGAGGCAGCATTTTAAATACTGGTCAGTTTAAGTGAACGACTAAGTCCTCATGCAACTGCATGCTTTTAAAATAATTTCACCTATACTGCCACTCCCACTGTGATTAATGTACCCAGCATCCCCTGTACAAGCTATCACCCAACTATCAGTACAATAAAAAAACATCTATTGTTCATTCTTAAATTAATCCTCCAGAAAGCAGTAAAAAACAAAACAACAACAAAACACACACACACACACACACACACACACACACACACACACACACACACACACACACACACACACACACACACA
>JBBBVU010000003.1:19529878-19550646 GCA_037177055.1 Atherinosoma microstoma
CTCATCATAACTATGATCTTCATGGCCTCCCTCTCAATCTGTGCCACTCTCAATATTCCATGTTACCTTGACTCGGTGTTTGTGTGTACATATGGACTTTGGTCTGTGTGATCACTGCCTACTTTCTTGCCTTGTAAACACCTTCTTCTTCAAAATCAAGTTAAAATTGCATTTGGTGGAGTGGCCGGTGTTAATTTAGAGCCCTTGTCACCATCACTGCTGATCAGAAGTGAAGCTGACAAAAACCTGCAACTACTGCAGTCATTTGGCAAAGAACTGAGTGTTGATTAAACTCTTCCATAAATGTAAAAGGAGCTTCAGTTTCATATTTACAGCAATAGGCTAGCCATTATTTTCTTTCTTTTTATTGACACATCTATATTACCACTACCTTTTGGGTTATGGAATATTTTTAGAGTTCATTTAATAAATTTCATAAAATCCATATTTCTAAATTTACTGTTGTTTTAATCAATGTTAAACTTTGCTTATAGATACTGTTTTGCTATAATCAAGTACCACAACAATTTAGCTAGCTTTAGGAAGAATTCATTCAATAGGTTACAATACTGCATTTCCAATCCTCTGACTTTGCTGAGGTGATGAGTTACGGCGTTATTATTGTGCCTCATTCTTGAGCGAGCAGAGAGCCGTTCTGAGCGCAGACAAATACGTTTTGCAGGCACATCAATTACATTTTGAGCAGAATTTTTCTTTAGCTGAAAGAAAAATTAATCTTGGTGGACAAAAAATTATTTTTGTGCACACAAAATGTATTTCTGCTTGCTTCTATCTGTGGAGACACACACTGATAATCCATGTTTCATCCATCTTCTCCCTCGGCCTGTGCACTGACACGAGCAGCGCACATGCTCGCAGTGCAGGATATGTGCTCAGTTCTGTCAACACGCTCGCTCAACTCCATGTAGTGCTATAAATTTGCCACAATTTCAACCAATCACAAGCCTCGGATAGTGTCATCCAGATTGGGTGCCTCTTAGCCTCCTCACAACACTGTAAACAGTGGTATCCAGTGTCGATGGTGATAGAAGTTAGTCGTCTTCTTATGTGTTTGGAAGGTTTTATATTTCTATATCATTTTTATACTTTCTCCGAGAAGCCCTTCATATGACGGAGATAAAAGTATACTCCATAAAATGATATAAAAATATAAAACCTACCAAAATAAGTAAGAAGACAACTAACTTCTACCGCAATCGGCACCAGATACCACCTTTTACAGTGTTGTCGGGAGGCTGCAAAGAATCCAATCAGGATCATTCTATCCGAAGTTTGTGATTGGTTGGAATTGTGGCACATTTATAGCACTAAATGAAGTTGAGCGAGCGTGTTGACAGAACTGAGCACATATCCTGTGTGTTACTTGTGCCAGTGCGCAGACCGAGGGAGCAGATGAAAGAAACAGAGGAATATTTTTATCAGTGTGTGTCTCCACAGATAGGAGCAAGCAGAAAAACATTTTATGTGCACAAAAATAATTTTTGTTCACTCATATTAATTTTTCTTTCAGCTAAAGAAAAATTCTGCTCGAAATATTATTGATGTGCCTGTAAAACGTATTCGTCTGCGCTCAGAAAGGCTCTCTGCTCACTCAAGAATGAGGCACAATAATAACACCATAATGAGTCCCAGCAGAGCAATGAGCACTCAAAAGATTTTGACTGTCATACGATATGGTTTGTTATATAAAACCATTATAGAAATAGTTTAGAAAAGCTAAGATACTTTAAAAAAACAAACAAACAAAAAAAACCCAATTAAAACAATTTGGAACATCAACAAACGTGGGTGAAAAGCAAAAAAGACGTGGTTATTTATTTTAGTGAATAACTTGTCAGCTCTTACATTACTTAGGCATTTGCGCTCACTCTTTATTTAAGGGTTAGTTGGTTGTCACACCAACTGTAAAATCAACCGGAAGGTTGTGGAATGATTAGCAAAAACTGGCTGCAACCAAATTACATAGGGCAGAATTTGGCAAGATGGATTTTTCTCAAGATCATGATGACATGAATCTCGTTAGGATTCAACACCCCCACAGGGTAGTCACACATTAGCACATTTTTATGAAATACTTGGCTGGCCATACACACATCTGTGTGCTCAAACTGTTTGAAATATCTGTCTCTTAATCAGCTTATACTATATGTCTACTATTTTATGCTGTATAGTCAGCATTCAAGAAGGTTCAAAAACTGAAAACAGCTGCTTGTTGTGTCTGAAAATGATCCTAATAGGAACAGTGACAATAAAGCAAAACTGAAATAAAATTGAATGGAGTTGAAACTGAGTTCAGGAGAATGTCAGAGAAATTACAACTAAGTAAATTTGGTTATCCATTGTTTATACAGTATACACAAACACTCTTGATTTAAGGAGTTTTAAACTTTATAGACCACTCTAATGTTCATAGCCTCAAGAGCACCACACAAGAAACATATCGACTCATTCCGTCATGCTCTAAAATATGCAAATCCAACACCCAGATCAATCATTGCTTTGATCTTTCAAGGAGATTAGAGACAGAGTCTGATTTTCCTTTGAAAGCCCACGGAAACAGGGAGGCAGCCAGGGTAGCCTGCTGTTGACAGCCTCTGGCAGTGACCCAGTCAGGAGAGGGTTAATAACAATAAAGGGGAGGTTGGAGAAGCCTTCCTGAAAGTCACATGGTCTGTGCTGGGAAGGGGTGGGGGTGGTGCTGGAGAAGAAAGGAGGAGGAGTCTGGAGGATGTTGCCGTAGAAACAGAATCCTAAATTGGCCGGTGTGAAGTCAGAGGCGTAATATTAGGCGGTGACTACACTTAGATGCTGCGGTGCTGTGAGGTAGGTGGGTGGATGGGAGGGATGGGGGAGCAAGGGTGACTCACGCTGGAGAACATACTCTGCATTTTAATGGATGTGGACACACACACACACACAGACAAACACTTTTATCAGCGATATCAACTTCAATCCTCCATCCCTTCACATCTTAGAATACCCTGTTTCTCTTCACCAATAACTATATAGCATTAATGATTAGCGTAATCATGCACTACTCTACTTGTGAGCATATAATTAATTCATTAGGTCAATGGAAAATACATTAACGCAAGTTTTGGTGGCTTTACTGGCTTGTGTTGATAAAAAGCATCAATTATAGGGAACCAAATGCTTAGACAAGCAAGTAAACTACAGCCATGTAATTGGTGACAGTATAATTGCACAGTACACATAGCAATTAAAGCGATAATATGTGTAAACCATGCTCAAGATTATCATTGGATTAACTACACTTCCCAAATACCCTTGAGTGCAGCAGATCACCAGCTGGTCCAAAGGAGGAGTTAATAATTATGTTGACCATTTTTATGCTGTGTCTTCTTTTTTTTTTGGCTTCAGGGAAATTTGGTTTGTGTCTCATTTGATGCATATATATATGTGTGTGTGTGTGTATATGTCTCAATCCTGTTTACACACGCAGACACACACACATTTTATATATATACATATACACTGTATATATTATATAATCTGCTCCCCTCACAAAAATAATTATTAACCAAAATTATATAATAAAATGTAATTAAAAACAACGGCAGGCCAGCTCATTTCCAACAGATACTTCATATTTTACTCTTCATTTACCATGTACACAACACCACAGAGCAAAACAGAACAAAGCAAATTAACTCCCTTCATTACAATTTCTTATCATAACTTTAATATTTATTTAAATACATTGATTTTGCTTCTTCAGTTTCTTTATCCAGATTGTTCCATAAACTGACTCCGTCCACTGAAACATATCACTGCAACAATCTGGGTTTCATAAAATATCTCACGTCCTTTCAAATTGGAAGTGCTTTGTCTTTTTCAAATCTATTTGGGATATTTATTTGAAAGCATTTGAACTTTGTACATTAGCTTCGAAACACTGTATTCAACGAGATCATTAAAATTTAGTAACTGTAAAATAGTGGACTGGATGTATCTCTATATCTGCTTCTACTAATGATTCATATTGCTCCTTTTTGTAAAATGAAAACTGGATTAATGTAAGTTTTACATGTATTTCCCCAAATTTCAACATAATAAGTCAGATATGGAACAATCAAAGAATTATACAATAGATATGTTGTCCAATGAGTCCTTTACTTTATCTAACGTCGCAATTGTTTTTTGCTATTTCAGTTTTTATACTATTCATATGTGAGTTCTCATAAGATGAAAACACACATCTCTGCTCTTTTGTTCCTTTTCTAAAAACCATGGTACACTTTCTGCTTTTCACATCAACCACTGCTGTATTATAGTACAGGGGGAAGTGATGTTCACTGACCCTATAGCACATAATTTACTTTTGATTGAACGGTGTGTTTTTCTCCTCCTTTTAAGGAAAGTCAGTGCAGGTTCATTTCCCATCATTGCTGTGTGTAAAACTGGAAGCAGAACAGAAAAAAAATCTCAGGCTCTGTGACGTGTCCTCGGTCAACACCCACAACTGTATCTCGCGGTTTGAGGGGAACCAATAGGGAATAGGATGGCAGTCTAACACAGTCCTGGCTGGTCAGCAGTGCAAGAGGCTGGTGCTGTGGGTCCACATTATCTTCAGTTTGTGTATTTTATTTTACTCATCGTGATCATGACTCATTTTATTTTTGGGAAGAGGAGATAGCTGCCATACCTCCCCGCTGTTAAACCAAAATCTGGATTTCCCATGACTCTTTTGTTTCAGACTTTCTCTCATATTTCTTTTCAGGTTTATGTGTTAATATTGTGCTTGTAACTCCTGCCATAAATGCATAAAATACTCACTATAAGTACATTCTTATGATTCCTTAGCCATAATAATGTGCTTAATATAGCATGAGAGAGGAGTCGTTGTTTCTTTTTTCCCCTTCCATATTTAAGACCATTTCCATACATTTTGCAAACAGCAGGAACCAACTGGACAAGGATTATTTAAAATATGCAGCAAAATTTGATTTAATTTTCTCTCAAATAGATGAGACAAATATTAAATGTCAGGTATGACTTTTATTGATTAAAAGTGATGGATTACTTTTCTCCCAGCAGGTACTATTGTTCTACCCAGTACCATGTGACTATTTTCATAAGCCTATAAATCTCAATCGATTTTTTTTCTTTTTTGCCTTTTAATGTGATTGTTTTCATCTTGTTACCCATCACATTTCTGTCGCTTATCTTGAAATAATTATCTTTTTAAATTTTCTTCTTCTGTGGTTTCCCTGTTCTGCCCAGACATAAAACATGAGAAGACCACATTTGCCTAAAATATTCTGCATGGCATTGTTTTCAAAATTTGTATTCTGGAGGTATACCAGTCTCCAATTATACAAAGTTATGCTAATTGCCTACTTCACTGGATCACATATTAGCAGTATTAAGAGTCATTAATTCAGCTGAGAGACAATAATTATTTGTTATGATACTGTGATGGAACTGATGCCCCAGTGATATTATCAGGACATAAATAATGGGAGACACAGAAGCCAGTTTAAGAATATCTCAAATATGTTCATGTTGATGGAAGTGGCAGATACTTGTTATGTTTCTAGGTTGATCTATATTAATATGTTGTTATTGTCCATACAACATAATATATATTTTATTCTATAATATTATCATAGATAAATGATGCTGGAAAGCAACATGCAGTCTATTAATAGTCAGACAGTGAAAAAAATAGTTATTTCACCTGTGTCCTACTCAGGTAGATTTGAAATTAAACAATGATAATGTGAATTTCAATTTCAGTGTAATAAAAACATTTCATTTACTAATTAAAGACTTTTTTCTTGCACTCCTTTCAGTGTCATGGTCTCAAGATTTTTCATGGCCTAGTTGACCTATATCCTCTTTTTTTAACAAAACATTGAGGATAAAACTGTTCCAAGTGTTTAATTTGCATCTGCAAACATTTTAGGTGAACTGTCCATATGGTAGGTTGTTAGAAGAGATGCAGGTGATAGAGAGGGTGAACAAACAGAACAGACTAATCAGATTAGCTAACACTTTGGTACATTCTTAAAAATCAGGAATAAACCAGCAATAAACCAAGTTCAGACATAGTTAACAAATGAGCATGTATGGCTAGAAGTGAAACAAATCATTGTTTATTGATAACAGATAAGAGACAGATTTCTGAATTCTGAAGTGCAATGGGTTGCATTTTCTGATCAAATCAGGCCAATACTGCAAAATCTGATAGGATGGCTCTCTACTGTACAAATGGATAATGTATCTAAACTGGGGTAAAAACTCAGGAGATAAGAAATGGAATGTGTTTAAATGCCAAAGTCAACCCAAATGAGAATGAATTTAATTGACTGAAGGTAAAAGTTAGAAGCCAGAAAGACCCACAAACAAGCAGCAGTTTGTAGCAGCTACAGTAATGGCTTGGAAAGTACCTCAGGGGAGGAAGCACAGTTAAAAAGCATATGATATCCTGACTTCAGCTAGTAAGTGACTGCAGAGGTTTTTCCATCCAAGCATCAGAAATAATCCTTATATCTTTTCCAGTTTTGTCCAATTCCTTTCAAGCTGTAGAAATAGAAGTACTGTATAAAAATTACTGTTCAACACAATATTTTTGTTTAACATCTTCAGTCAAATAAAGTTTAATTGGAATGACATTTCAAAATGTTTATTGATTCAGGTGTTGGTCAGGGAAAGCTCATGGGTGTGAATTTCTTTTCTTTCCAGGCCGTGAAGAAAGCTGTTGATGCCCCATGATAATAGTTGTTTTGTTGTTGTTTATCTATTTATCATCTTTATCATCTTTTCATTTGCTTCATTGTTTTTCCTTTCCACCATCGCCTCTAGCATGCTCTAGCTTGGTTTCCTTAGCTAGGCAAATTTGTTATGAACTGGCTTGTATGAATCAATGTACGACAATCAGATTGGCTCAAACTGATTGTCTGTGAAGCGCCCTGAGATGACATTGTCATAAATTGGCGCTATACAAATAAAGCTGAATTGAATTGAATTAATTGGTTAAAAAATGTGGTTGTTTCTTTACATGAATGTATCAAACCTATCCAAATATTGAATTTAAATTTTAATTCTTTTTCAACTATGGAATGAAAGTCTGAATATATAGGAAAAAAGTCTGAATATATTGAATAAAAGTCTAAATATGTTGAATGAAAGTCTGAATATATGGATTGAGAGTCTGAATTTATGGATTGAAAGTCTGAATTTATGGATTGAAAGTCTGAATTTACTGAATGAAAGTCTGAATATATGGAACGAAACTCTAAATATATGGATTGAAAGTCTGAATATATGGATTGAAAGTCTGAAATTATGATTGATTGAAAGTCTGAATTTATTGAATGAAAGTCTGAATATAATGAATGGACGTCACTGCGGGCCAGGCAGTTAGTGCGGCCCAGGAACTTACTGTGGACTGGGGAGTTAGTGTGGGCCGGGCAGTTAATGCGAGCCGGGCAGTTACTGCAGGCAGGGCTTTTACTGCAGTCCAGGAAGTTGGTGTGGGGCGGGCAGTTATTCAGGCCCGGGCAGTAGGGCCGGGCAGTTGGTCGTCCGCGATGAGAGTGACTGCATATCTTAATCAGCAGAATTGATGTATAAACAATATATTCAGACTTTCATTCAATATATTCAGACTTTCAATCCATAAATTCAGACTTTCAATCCATAAATTCAGACTTTCCTGTCCTACATATACTGAATCTACCAGTCATTGCAGTGCGCTGTCCATGGTGCTGATCATGTACTACAAGGTCCTAATGGAAACTGACAAATATACCAGATTTATTAGTTATTCAATGTATATGATGCAGTGCCAAAATACAATGCCGAAATTATCATAAAAACAGGATTTTCTTTTCTTTTCTTTATTAACCTACGTACATTAATCATAGAAGCCGTGTTCCTTTGTGAATTAAACAATGATTTTGTAGTTGTTTTATTTTCTTTTTTCCGGGAAGCTGTAACTTCAAGGAGATTTCAAGCTTATTTTTTTTCACTTATTTTTATCATTCAATTCGTATGAGCCCTGATACAGAAACAGACATAAAGACAGAAGATTAACTTTTATCTAATCAATGATGACTTCTTCTTTTTTTGGGAGGGGGAATACACTGTTTTTTGTCTATAAGAATCGACTTCAGTCCTTTGTAGGATTCAACCATACCTTTCAGGAAAATGGGCAACCCCTACCCAAATCAATAATTATCGATTTCATTAAGCTAAAATAAAGAGTTGTCAATGTGCCTGGTGGACTGGTGATTTGCAGTCGAGTAGGCTGCATGTCTGACCCGCAGCGCCACCTGCTGTTGAAAACTAAACCAATATTCCGTCTTATCCGACTTACTGAACTGTTTTAGCAATGAATACCTCTACATTGTTCCGAAATGAAGACACAACCTGCATTTCATCAACAATACACAACGTGGATGTTTTCTTGTAAATATGCAAACGATGTCCGTGAACACATAACAGGATATTTAAATAACAGAAAGGACGAGCCATACGCTGCAGAAAAAAATATAATGCAAACATAATTGGGGAAGAAAAATCTACCTTTTAAAGCCTCGTTGTTGTTGGAAAACAGAGCGCAGTGACTTAATTTCCACGGGATGGTCGGTCGGTAATAACGGAAGGTGTTTGTTACACACACGAGAAGACCCAGAAAAACCACCTCAACCCAGTCTGCCTACTACAGTGGTCCCATCTGGTTAATTACATCGTCAATAAACCTTGAGGGTGATGTCGCGAGAACGAGATTTGGGATGAAAACTGAACTAGACACTTTACTTTATTCTTCTATGTAGAATCTGTAATCTATAATTGTTTATAATTTAGTTTATGAACAAGAAAGAGTAAATAAATATAAAAAATTAATATGAAAATATGAGGTGCATATTTCAAAACCAAACAATTTCAAACTAAACATTAATCAAATTACATTATTTAGTAAGCTATTGCATAATATCTACATCAGACACATTCATTTAGGTGTAGATTTTATCTAATTGAATCACTGAATCAGATTTAATATATTACTGATTACCGAATTTGTTTTTTGTTTTTTGTGATCAAATGTTTTCTTTTTGTTTTAATAACCAATGGGATGTGCCTTCATTTGAGTTTATTTGGGACAAATTGTAAATCAATTGGCTAGTTTAGCAAGACACCATCTTGTGTTTTTCAAAGTCCTGAATCTCATGATTGTCAGGAGAAAAATACTTACTAATCAAGCAAAAGAAGAGCATTAATTATCTGTGGTGTTGCATGTAAAACTAATGTATTTCTGTTGATTGGCTCAAAAGTATAGCATACTAACACAATTTGTGACTACACAAAATCTTACAAAATGAAAAAAAAAGAAGATATATAAACAAATAAACAGTATTTAAGAGGCTGATAGAAACATAAGAAGTTCATCCAGAGCTCTGGATTATGACTGAACTTTTTTTTTAAAAAAAAGCATAGAATATAACAAAACACAAATGCAATAATTTGCCAATATCTTAAAGCTGTTATAATTAGCAATTTACAGTGTTTTGCAAAAATATGTGTTAACTTTGAAATTTGGATACCAATTTGCTTTAACCGTTTACAGTGCTGCATGTTCCATTACACCTTCCTCTAACTATATCTATATATATCTATAAATGTTTGGCAGCTGAGAGGAAACATGGCTGTAGTTTAAAAAAAAATCCCTTTGGGCTGTGTTCTCTTTACAGTACTGACAATGAAAAATATAGAATAAAATTATTTACGATTTTATCGCATTGTTTATTTACTTTTTATGCATTATTCCATGTTCTGAAAAAAATTGGGCCATACCCCAAAACCACTCAAATACAACTATTTAATTGAACACCAACTCCCAGGTGACCAAGACATACTGCACAGTTAAAACCCAGATTTCAACACAACAGAACAATGATAAAAATATTTCAAGGTGGCAGATGACATAAAGCCTAAAGTCTCTAAAGTACAAACTGCTTGACGACTTCTTTAACTTTCTGTTCTCTTGTCAAACGCATTAGTTGATTACACAAATATTACATGTGTACTTATCATATGACTCCAAAAGCCTAATAAATTCTTTTATTTATACGGGGCATTAATTTATCTTAGAATGTTCTTAATTTTGTGCTCAGATGAATAGACTAACTATAGTCCTACTGTATAACATGTTTAGTGTTTATTCTAGGGTCTGCAGCACCCTCTGCTGTCACACTATTGCAAATAATATAAAATGCATGGTTGCAAAACTATGTTAAATGTTCCTATTTTATTGTATTGAAGTTAACTATGTTTTGCTGTAAATGGCACTGCGACTTAAAACAAGTTTGCGTTTGAAGCTATATATATACAGTCATTGGTTAGAAGCAAAATATAAAGCTTTCACATCTTTGACTGACCCGGTTCACATAACATGCGCACCATATCCGGTCCGACTGCCAAATCTTTCCTCCACTTTTGCTATTCTCGTGGTTAACTGATTGAATGTGGCGTGCACGAATTGTTGTGCTTAGCTTAACAAAAGTGTCGTCTTCAGTTGCTACTAGCAAACCTGTAAGTATCTCACGTCAGTTACATTCACATACCAACTTCTATTCTCCACTTTCTGTGGACTTTACTCGCACAAAACCCCTATACATGTCAAGTCAAGCCAAGAGAGTCTGCACTGAAAACATGACTGTTAAAAAGATTGGGACACACAACGGCACCTTTCATTGCGACGAGGTCCTGGCTTGTTTCTTCCTCCGTCAGCTACCAGAGTATACGGTGAGTATTAATACAGGTGACAATGGGTGAGTGGGAGATGGTGAGGTTTATTACACATTACACAGATTTTTGGTAACACTGTGAGGGCTGCTGCAGGTTACACAATGAGACCTCAAATAAATTGTATGCCTTCATTCTGCGCTTTAAAAAATAAGATGATTAAATTGTTCTTCGACAATGACTCCTATGTCATGCTATTAGACACCAAGTGGAGGTGCTGGTGTACAGGTAAATAAATCTCCCAAAGAGGTGAAACGTGTATTGTGTGTTTTAAAGTTAAATATCATCATCACTCAGTTTGCCTTAATTATTACATAACTGTTGCCATGTGCCGTTTCAGAGCTATAAAACCTTTAAAATAGTCGATTGTCTAAGTCAATTGGCACTAAAACCTCCTTTGTGTTGATGAAGCCAATAGTTTTTATGAATTAGGTAAGAGGGCTTTTGTTCACTCTGCACCCTCTGCTTGGAATATGTTGCAGAAGGACTGAAACTGAGTTAATTGCATGGAGCGCTTTTCAATCCAAACTAAGAATTCTTAATACCGACTCCACAACATGCACCTGTTTTTCATAATTTGCTTATAAATGTTATTTTTCCTCTTATTACTTGTCTTTTGTGTGTTTTAACTGGGTAACTTGTGTAACTGTGTTTTTGTACTTGCTGCTACCTATCTTGGACCAGAACTCCCTTGTAAAAGAGGTTCTTAATCACAATGGGATTTTTTTCCTGGTTAAAAACAAAAAAAGATTAAAAATGGCAGAACTGAATTAAGAAAGTCAATCTGACATTTTTATGATTATGACAAATGTGTAGTCTTATGACCAAACTGAGCAACACAAAAAAATCTATCACATCAGGCAAAAACTATATAGAAATTTCAAAACATTACAACTATAAGGGCTCAGTTTTCTAAGCATTGCCCACAGTGGCCAGACTAAACTCAGTGAATAAACAGTGTGACTACTGGAAAATTTGTTTCATATGATAGTCAAAACTCTATACCACTTAGTAATAACTAGGCTGTTATGTGATCCTGTAAAATCTCTACCTGTATTGTCTGTATTAGTAGCATTAGTGGCTTACCAGATAGGTCTACCTTTTGTTTATAATCAGAAAGAGAAGCTGTCAAATTCATAACCCCAGAATATGAGTTTGCATGTTGTATGTGGCATGTGCAGCCTTTGTTATCATGAAATGACAACATGGGCTTTTATTAAGATTAGACCTTCTCCAGTCTAATAATGGCGACAATCATATGTTTATCAAACCAAAAAGTATTTGATGCACATTAAACATTTTGATCATGGGTTTACATGACACTTCTTTAAATCCTTTCCTGGTAAAATATTGATGATACTTCCTGTTCCTTCCGTAGGACGCTGAGATTGTTCGGACGAGGGACCCAGCACTCTTGGCAAAATGTGATGTTGTTGTGGATGTTGGAGGGGAGTTTAACCCAAAGAAGCATCGCTATGATCATCATCAGAGGTACTAGTCTTGGCAGTGATCTGTCCAGAAGAAAGTATGAGTGTTATTGTATTTTTTTATTTTCTTTTTATTTTAAAAGATGTTTTAAATAATGTCATCTTCTGTTGTTCCTAAGCTGCTGTGGTACCTGTTTTGGTACCTTTTCTTTTAAGAATTTTTTATATTACTAAGTAATACAGGCAGCTGCATGTTATCCATGTGCTTATGGGGATGCTTTGGAGTGCTCCAGTTCCTCCCATTTTTCACCTTTTGGCTGTGGGCGTAAGTGTTGGCACAAAAGATTATCTGTCTCTGTGATGGACTGGAATCCTGTCCAGAATGTTCTATACCTCCTGCTCAATGTCATCTGGGACAGACTTCAGCCATCTGCAACTATGAACAAAATAAAGCAGGTATAAGGATGAATGGATAGTTGGATAGATAGATATTCTCCGCCTAAAAGCAATTGATGATTTCTCACAGTTCTTGAATAATGCTAAACATTGCCTGCTGAAAGTGACAGCTCACAATTGTCTTGCAGTAATCGCGTGTTTCAGAGTGTTGGTAGAACTTCATATAAACTGGAAGTTGTCACAAATGTAAGATTATTTAACTCAGAAATTTTATTGAAAACTTACTGTGTCAACATTTCAAATTTTGAAACTGAGAAATGTTATTGTTTTGGAAAAACAATATCTCAAGCCTTTTGAATTTGATGTCAGCATCTAAAATCATCTACTTTTGCAAACAAAATTATTGAGCATTTTAGCTTGATGTGGGATTTTAGCTGCTCAGCAGTTTAGGGCTTCCTTTTTTGTATTTTTCAGTTAATAATGGCCAAATGCTTTCACTGGGTGACAGTAAGCAAGACCTTCCCTGATACATGCGTCCCTTGGATGGCAACATATTTCTGAAAAACCCATACACATGTCTAAGCATCAATAGGTCTGTCAAAGATGTACCCATGTCATGTAAAACTTCAGTTTTTATTCATCAGACCACAGAACAGTTTTCCAGTTTACCCCAGTTTGTGATAAATAAGCTCAGGCCCAAAGAAGGCAGCATTTCTTCAGGGAATATTTTTTATTTTCATGTTCCGTATAAAGTTTTAAACTTGCATATGTGGGTGTAACAATGAGCTTTGTCACTGACGATGTTTTGTTTTTCTTTAGTCCGTGTAGGCTTTTTCTTTTTTGAAAAAAAATTCTGCCACAGTTTGAAACACCCATTCAGGGTTACCTTTTAGTTTTAGACAGTATATAGAGATTTTTCATATTCTCTAAATCTTTGGATATTATGATATATAAATGTAAAAGGTTTGCTGTGAAAATGTGATTCTCATTTTCGTGTTCTTCTTCTTCCTATTATTATTATTGAAGTATCTGCACACATCTAGATTGTTCCCTACTCAAACACTCCTGAACCAAATTCAAACACTGATATCCAGTCATGTTACTGTCCTGTTTAAACTAACCTATGTGAGATCCAGCTGGTGTTTTGCATGGTTGTTGGAGTACGTTTGAAACATTGCAAAATTAAACTTTGGCCACTCTCAGATGAGACATTTTGACATATAACATCCAGACACAGGTGGAACTTAATATTACTAACAGGCTCATTCCATTAAGATGTGCCAGTATGCCACGTCTTTGAGCCAGACACTGTAATTAATCTCCGCTATTAAACCTGGATATTTTTTGCAGTAACATAATTATGATATCAAAACCGTTGATGTTTTTTTATCTTGAGAAACTATCATCAAAGATATTTTCATTATCTAGTGTCCAGGAATGGGAGTAACTTTCTTGGTGGCTTTTGTTCTGACATCCTGACAGCATAAATCCTGAATGAACATGCTCCACGTGCTCCTTTTATGATTTTTTTTCATGATTTTTTTCTTGATTCTCTTCTCTGCTTAAAGAACGTTTTTCAAAATGGTTGCTTTGGAAACGTCTCATCGCGTTGTGTTATCAGCCTATTCCAACTTAATGTCCTGATGATAATCAGAAATGGCTTTCATGACCATGTTGATAAAGATATGTCAGGGCTCGCCTCCTGGCAGGCGGTTAGGGATAATTAGCGCTTCTTCAATTGGATGCCCCCCTGCTGTTGGTTCACGAGGCACATAGGCTGCCACGGCACCATCAGGGGCCACAGGAGTATGTTGCTGTCACTCACATGTGCTGATAGTTGTGTTTGAAAAAAGTGGTTGCAAGTGGGTTGGATGCTGGAGGAAGTTAGAGAAGGAGCTGGCAAGAGCAATTACACAGATGAAGTTGACAGCTGCACGGATGCAAAATGAATGTAAGAAGAGCATGAAATTAACCATTTTTAAGTTTTTTATCATTTTAGGAAATGCACAATCTTTTTTTTAAGAGTTTGATAGGAGGATTGAAACCCCTCTCAGATCATCTTGTTATCTTTGCACTGTTGGTTACTGCTGGTTCCCTTGTTTGTAGTTATTATTGCTGTGCAAAGCAAAGAGAAAGGCTGCCTTCTGCTTTTAAGAGATACTGTAAGTAAGCATTCTAAGTCTGACTTATCTCTGCAAGAGAGCAAACAACTGTTTTTCCTGAATGATGAACTGTTTATTTTACCCACTGATACCAGATCCATCATAAGCATGTATGTCCCTTTTCATAAACCAGTCATGATTTAGGAGGTTGTTTTCAACACTACTGAGGTTTTTATACACTTTTTTTTAAAGGAGTGCCTTCGGTCTTAGTGAAGTAAACATGTCAGGCAAATTTTCCTTGAGCTGGATCTTGTTACTACTTGCTGTTATTTTAATTCTGCATTTTAGATTTCAGTTGTCAACAGGTAAAATGTATAAAACAGTTATCTTGTTAAAATGCAAGCTTTTGCTGAGAGACTTTGGGTCGTGGCACTCACATGTTACTTTGATGTATACCTCTCAGTCAAATATTGTTGAATACAAAATACATTGTGGTAATAGCCCAACAGTGATGCTTTCCCCTGCAAAAACAAACAAAAAATATTCTAATTTGCCTCAGAGATTGCAACAAAACCTTGACCCTGCCACTGACTTCCCCAGTGACCATCTGCAAGATCTGCCTGAACAAACCCAATCCACAGAGGCCCCACCAACAATCTACAGAACCTAAAGTCTTGAACTGTCAATGGCATGCAGTCAGCTGTGAGGAGGATATCATAACAGATCAAAGCTGTGCTGGCAGCACAAAGTAGTTTCTGGAAAATATTATACAGCTGGTTTTAATTTTCTGGCTGATTCTTGCTGATGATACTGATAATGACTAAATTGCCTCTAGAAACAATGAACACAAAAACTTTATTTTAACAGTAACAGTGAAGTTTTTCCTCTTTGTCACATTAGTTGGATATTGTTACATTTAAAAACTAAAGAAAGCTAAATATGTTTCAGTATGCCATCTCTTTCTACAAGCCTAATTTCTCGTCATTCCCAGGGGCTAGAAGCATGATGTATTTTGTTATGCGAGTATTTGGGTGGATTCATGAAGCATAATTCTGCACACACAGCTAACGGCATTCATTTGGGCCATTTCCTCTTGTAATTATAGTGATCAGCATTAAATGATTCCTCTTTTTTCTCGTTCCTTTCCTGCCAAAATATTCCCAACCTTTTGCCTTATCCATCTCACTTCTGATTTCGTGTTATAATTGTTGGGAAATGTAACTACCTTCGATTTTACACAAATAGATCTAATATTTTATCTTTGGCCAAAGGGAATATGCTCAACGTTCCCCATTTCAGTCAGAGATTTTCTCTCTTTCACCCCCATATCCTGATGATCAGCATAGAAATGCCACAGCTTAGCCAATTAGCCCTTTAATGGCTATGTCTACCCCCCACTTCCCTGGCTTGTCACTCATTCATTTGACGGTCTGTATCTGCTGTGCTGTAGCCGAAGCATCCTAATTACGACTGAATTAAATGACCAGCGGTGGATCAGTTCTGGAGCCCACTCAACTCATCACATGTCTGAGGAGAGAACGTTACTTGCTGTGTGCTCATGCTTGCACACATGCCTGAGAAAAGGAATATTAGCGAGTGCTTCAGTATTGATATTTCAAACACACCAATTTATGTTCAAGATATAATTAAATGTAGCTTTTTATTGTTGGGGTAGGTTATTAGGGGGAAAAAATGAATGGAGCGCTTAAAGAGCAAATTGCTAATGTTTTATTGTCTTATCCTACAGAAGATCATGTAGTGTTTTCAGCTCTGAGTAAAAGAAAAAGCTGTCAAGGGTGGAAAAAAAGCTATAGATATTTATATATAGCTATGTAAAAAACTAAAATGAAAGAATTTGTCTGTTTTGGTCAAAAAGTGATTAATTAACAGAGGAGTTAAACATTAATATGACTAAATGTTATAGCTCTGTCAAGATGTAAGACCTGGCAGATTGCAGCCTCTGTAATGATCTGATTTACTGCTGTTCTCTAAACATAAATTCTTCACATTTTAGGCTGTTGGTCATACAGAAGAAGACTTTTGAAGTTGCCTCCTTGGACTTTTCATCTTTTTGACATTTCTGGCTGTGCTACATATTGTCATTTAAAAGAAAAATAAATATTCATTTAACTGATCATGAAAATAGTAATAATAACTCCAAATATATTGAACATGTAATACTGATGCATCGCTCATGTGGATGAGGAATGTCATCTGCTTCAAATGATCTCTTTCTGTCTTGCTGTCAAAGTCATGAAAATCTATTTATGGATTTATTGCATTCATCTAACAGGTTGTCTTCCTCCTCACCAGGTCTTTTGCAGAGAGTTTTAACAGCCTGTGTCCAGAGAAACCGTGGGTGACTAAGCTCAGTTCTGCCGGTCTGGTCTACTTACACTTTGGTCGTCAACTGTTGGCTCAGCTGACGGAGCTGAAGGAAGGTGACAGGCACCTGGAAGTGCTTTATGACAAGGTGAATAAAGTAATAAGACAGAGTTATTGCTGCTGTTGGATCACCACTGATTGCATTTTATTAACAAAACAAACACTCCATTGATAATATTGACCATTTGCATAAGAAAAACTTTGTCACAGCAAATTAACAGAACCTCAACAGTGTCTATTTGTTTATGGGCAAATGGGGAAAAAATAAAAAAAAAGTTTTGGGAATGCTCATCAGTTAAGTTACTGATAAGATTACAATTATAGAATTTAAGTACACTTAGGTCTCATGTGTGCAAATGCTTTGGCAAAGAAACTATCATTAAAAAGAAACAACAAACAAACAGGAAATGTATATGAGATGCAGAATATTTTTAATTTACAATTTATTTTCTTGTGATTTGTTTGCATCAGACTGTTGGCAGTATTGTAATGAATGAAACCGATTGATATTTTTAAGGACCGCTCAGCCAACAGGAAGCCTTGGCATGATTTTTAAGCCAGTCAAACCTTAAGTCAACATAAAAATTAGCGCTGTTAACTCATATCATCTTTGGCTGTTTGATGTGTCAGTTTGTTTAAAGCCCCAAGTAATCCTTTTACTCACAGCTGGGGCTTTTTTTATGTCAGGTTTAGCATGTTTTGTCCTCAGTGAGATCAGACAAACGGAAGCTCTATTTTTGCCCCAAAGCTTAGTTCCACTTGCAAGCTTGAAAAATGTCAGCTCTTTGGTGATGACCTTCCCATTTACTGAGAACTTGACCCGTCAGCATTAAATATGCATTTGCTTTTTATGTTTCTCATTATTCTTGTTTTTAATCATACTTTAATCTCAATATACTTATCTTCCCTTATAGTTTATCTATTCTCACCGACTATGTTAGAAATGCGTGTGAACAGTCAACTCCTTGAGTCATTACAGGTTTTTAATTACCACTAAAAACTTTTTCAATTGCTTGCAGCTGTATGAGAACTTTGTGGAAGAAGTGGATGCTGTAGACAATGGCATCTCACAGTATGAAGGGGAGGCTCGATATGCCGTCTCCTCCACGCTGAGCGCACGTGTCTCACACCTCAATCCTCGCTGGAACAGCGAGAGTCATGATACTGAGGTGAGTGCATGTGAGTCTTTATGTACTATTAACCAAAGCATACTGAAGCATACAGATTGCTGCTAATGTGTTAAAATCTGTTGTATAAGAGTACTAATTTTATATATTTATTTATTCATTCATTCTTTTTATTTGTTTTATTTCATTTATAGTTGTTAGTTATCAGTGTTTGGATTTCTACAGTGTGACTCATGAACAGTCTAAATGATGCAGTACGTCATTAACCATATGCTGTAAATGTAATTACTAGATTAGGATGACAGTATGAAGCACCAAGTTAGTGCCCCTTAGACAAGCTGAAGTCCCAGCATTGAATCAAATATTCTTTCGTTTCTGTTCCCAGGATGAAAACTCCAAGCTTATATACAACATCCAAATGTCTTTTTTTTTTTTTTTTTTTTTTCAATTAATATTAGGGATTTATGCATTCTCAGTTATTATTATACCACCCAAAGCTCATTTGCTGCCACTGCATGGCATATTGAGTCCAAAAGATAACAGCTAAACTGAGCATACTTCTGACCTTAATTCTAAATAATTTGCTGCTAAATCAGGTTTTGGGTGTATAAAAGAAATCTCATCTAATTATCATCACACCCAATGAGCAAGCTGTATTGAAGTAAAGAGGGTGGGGAGGGTTGTGCCTAGCAAAACAGGTGCAGTGCGATCAGTGTCAGATGTTGGAGGTTTGTAGAAAAAATAGTAGTTCATAAACGACAATGTGCCTTTATGTCTCAGTATTGTAGATTGGGAATGTCTTTAGGGAAATAGCACATGGTTTGGGCACTTTCATGAGATCCCTGCAGCCTACCACATATAGCAGATGTCCATATTTGTTAACTATGCAAAAAACCTTTTTTCCATTGTTGGAGATCTCCTGGGCTGGGCTATTTTTTTTGTTGTTGTTTTCTTTATGAATATTATTTTTCCCCCCACATCTCAGCTTATGTGATTGTTATTCATGTCCTGCCATGTTCCTCCAATTTCCACACCAGCTAATGCTTCAGGCAAGCCATCTATGAGCTATAGAAACTGAGACTGATTTATGGTAGGCTGACCTGTTGGACTCTCAACAGTGGCTTTTTGTAATAATTGCAAAATCGAATGGATTTTCATCTCCTCCACCCATGACTGTTAAAACCCAGGGCCACTGCAGCCTCCTCATTCAGATGCATACAGATTAGACTTCTGCATAATGTATTATGTGTGGATGTGTTTGTGCCTTTTTTTCTTTCTACATCTCAAGCTTTCTTTGTCTTGCTCTCTTGTGTTTCTGCTCATGATGCCAATAGAAACTGAAGTGAGGCCAGGCTTTGTGCAAAATATGACAGTTAGTTGATGAAGCAGGCCTTTGAGGATCAGTGGGGAGGTGGTTAGACAAGACATTTTTCACCCCATTTTTTTCTGGTACCCAGTCTCACTACACATCAATTTAGTGGAATTTAGACACTCTTCAGTAGTGACAAAACATATAAACGATCAAAAGTATTTTGAGCTGCAAGCGGGTTAGTAAAGTGCATTGAGGTATTTTTTTTCTTTTCCCCCAGTGACATCTGATGTCCAATCATCTGTCAAATTTTTTTATTTAAAAAAAAATTCAGAATATGACATATTTTATGGTGTGCATTCTTTCGCTGTATGACTAGAAATGCATGTATATGCTTGCATGTTGTTACCAGAAGGGTTTCAGTAAGGCTTTGAAGATGGTTGGGGAGGAGTTTCTGGAGCGTCTGGATTACTACAAGTCCTCCTGGCTGCCGGCGCGTGCGGTTGTGGAGGAAGCGGTCAAGCAGAGACATCAGGTGACAGGACAATGTGCAGTTTTGGTTTTACTGTTTTTACAGTTTATCAGCAGCAGTTGGTTTCTGATGTAAATGCTCTTTAAAAAACAAAAGCCATTGTTTATTTCTTGTTGTTTGTAAGACAGGAAGCAACACAAAACTTTAAAATTATATTTAAGTAGCATGTTGTATTACCATAAGAATTCACACTAAGCTAAAAACTACACTGCATCATGTTAAACTAAATGGTGGTGAATAAGAACAGCTAAAATCAATCCAACAAAAGTCTACTTGCTTCCATTTAAGCTTAGTTTTCTCTCATGCATTTGGCTCACATACTGAAAAACAGCATTGTGCTACAACCTATTATTTTAGGGGAAACAATGGAGGAAAAAAGTTTAGACAGCTTTGTATTTGTTTTTATTCAGTAAGGTATTTAGTTAATTTCTCTAAACAGCTGATTAGAAGCCAGTTTGCATGCCTTTCTGCCGATGTAGCTGCACCTATTTCATATTTAGGCCATTTTTAAAGTGAGAAGTATGCTACCACGTAGGACTGGGTGATATGAAGCAAATTTCATATCTCGATATTTTTTTACCTGTATCATGATAAGCCTTATATACAGTCATAAACAAATTTATTCATACCCTTCCATTAAAGAAAAGACAAAATTCTTAATAGTAATTCAAATAACTGGAGACTGATAAAAATAAT
>JBBBVU010000003.1:19561529-19574143 GCA_037177055.1 Atherinosoma microstoma
TAAAAAAATAAAAAAAATCTCCAGATGGCTCTTTCTCTGGGTGGCCTGCATCCTCCCAGTAGGCTTCTGCCGACTCTGCAAAAGGTGTGTTGTTATCGCCCGTGTCCCTGCTACTGCACCTGGGGGGAAAGAGGTCTATTTTTATCTGCATCATATTGCTAAGGAAATGTGAGCTGGGAGAAGGAAGAAGGGAGTGAAAGCATTCCTTATTTGTAGAATAATATCATTGGCTTAAAGCAGCAGGACCTGAACCATAAATGTATGACCTTATCTCTGGGAAAACAACGGCTGCTGACAGTTATCTTTAGTGGCCATATTTAGGTGCTGAAACTGATGTTGGTCTTCTGAATATTTTTATTTTTTACTTTTATTTTTTTCTCTCATTTTCGTGATGGTCTGGCAAATAAATACCAGATATTGTCAGTGCCTGATATCTGTCAGTTGCCTGTCACTGGATACATTTTTCTCATGGCCAGAATAGTCCAAAAGGCCAACTGTGTTCAGTTGTCTAAAACAAAAAAAAAAACATTCTTGGAAAATCTAATGATTTTAGAATTAAAATAAAATCGGAGAAAAAAGATTTAAAAAAAAAAATAATTCTTTTTTTCAAGCTTGGATAGATGGCAAATTTTTTGAATTGTTGTGAGGAAATGATTAAATCGATATATAGACGTTAGAATGTAGAAGTCTAATTATAGACATCTGTATTCTGATGATCCATCAAGATACCAGCTGAGATTATACTTTTTTACTCCAAAACCTGAGTGCTGCAACTCTCCATAGAAGGGTATTGTAATATAAAACCTAGTCTTTATGATAATTGCATTATGAAACTAGAAGCACTCAAGAGGGCGGACCTCTTAAGTGCATAGGGTCAGTCATCTGAGAAAAACTCCAAAAGGCCAAACAGCCCACCTAGTAACCCCTATATTTTGAAATGTCTGTATCACCATATCTACCATGATGTCATCTTGTAATTTCTTTCTTTCTTTTTTTTTGCCAATGATTCTGGGCATTATCTGTTGAGTTAGCAGCTGTAATGACAAAATTATCCTCATTACCCATAGTAAAGAATCCTTAAGAAAATTCCTGGATCCAGACAGTGATGATCCAGATCACCCCTAAATGTAAGCGCTTGTTCCTTTATTTTATCTTTGAGTTATGTTGCTAACAGACAGATAAACTACACCACCGAAAACATAATTTGAAAAGGCAGTATTCTGAAGCTGTAACTAGAAGATGGTCTGTTGTGGTGTTTTGATAATGTTTTGGACATGGCTGCACTGAATGCATGTGTCCTTGTCGACCAGAGCTGCATCGATGCCAGAATGATCAGCTGTGCTTTCATTATTGAGCCCTCCACGTGTGATACAATGAATCAGTATCAGCTGACATCCAGCTGATATTTCCTGAAAATGTCAATCAAAATCCGTCCATTACTTTTTGAGTTATGTTGCTAACAGACAGACAGACGGACAAGCAGACAAACATACGCCGGCGAAAAACATAACCTCTGCACCTTTTGCGGAGGTAATGAAGACCAGTGACACAGGGCTATTTGAAGCTACAGTATGCATGCTTATGCCATCACATTGCCTCTGAGTTTTTAGTAAATGAGGCTGTATGCTACAGATTTAAGCCTTTTCTGGGCTTTTTTCCCTCCTGTCATAGTAGTACAGGTTAATCTTTGTTTTATCTATCCAAACAATGCTGCCCCAGAACTGCTCTGGCTTTAAACATGCTTAAAGTCTAATCCTTTATTTAGAAGCTTTGAATCATTGGTATTTTGTTGAGAACCCTCTCTGTTGTGAAATCTTGTCATTATAATAAATTCAGAAGGAAGATAAACACTTAACTGGAGTGTTTTTCACTTGGCCAGATGTTGTGAAGGGGTTTTTGTTAATCACTGAAAGGGTTAAGTAATCATTCATCACTGTTAACTTCTGTGGAAGTCCAGACCTTTTCATTTTGGAAAAACATCCCACACATGTTCAATTATGTTTAAGTCCCTAAAAGTAGGGTCCTACACACAAAAGAGCTGTAATCTATGTAATTTTTTAAATCTCATTTTATGACTAACTACAGTATGTTCAAGTAAATATAAGAAATTCTAAAAATGCATTGCTGTCCAAATATAAGGATGTAATTGTTTTATATGCAAGTAGGGTGTTTTTTTTGTTGTTTTTTTTAACCACCTTTAGAGAAATAGGCTGACCAGAAGTTCTGTATTTCACAAATTACATGCAATTTTCAAATAATAATTAGTTTAATTGAGGATCTCCTGTCTTCAGTGTACTAACATGAAAGTGACACAATGATTAATAATAATGATAAAACAATAATAATTTATTTAGCACTTCTTCCCATTACCTCTGTCATGTTATGATCTGAGAGGGCTCTTTTTCCGTGAGACATCAATTAGCTAATTGTGGTCTCATTTATAGAATGGTCATCTAGAATGATAAGCTCCTGATCTTCCATAACAACAGCAGCCCCTCCCACTCCTTCCTTCATTACCAGCCCTATTGACCTTTCCTCTGAGCTTGTTTTCCAGCCATACTGTGAAGCAATCGATTGGTTGATTCTTTAACAGGGATTATACAGCAGATTTGCTGTGCTCCTCACTCCAGGTTGTCATACCACAGTCTTAATAGGCAAAAACCTGAGATAATATAGAAAGTAATCACATGTTTTGGTGAACATGCACATGAAAGCATTTAAAAAATTTTTTTGGGGGGGTGGGCTCTAGCAGCCTTTAATACAAAGTGGGAAAGGGGTTCACAAAGCAGGGGACGACATGCAGCAAAGGGCCCTAGACCAGGATTCAAACTTGGCCGCGTAGAGGAGCTGTAGGCTCTGTAGGCTCTATTTATGGGGCAACCCCCTCAACCAGTTGCGCTAAATACTTCCCCATGTCCATTGTATTTTAAAAGGAAGCAGAATGTCTGAGATGCAGAGCTCTCAAAATTGAGAACAAGACAATTTTTCACTTCAAACTGTACCCTGACAGGTGTGACATTTTCTTCATGACAAGTTGTAACATGCAGCTCTATAATTTGCTAATAAATCGACAAAGGGAAAACTGATTTTAGATGGATTGTCATTTAGTTTTTTAAAAACTAAACCACAAGGTGCATTTCAGCAACTTAAGGCTATTTCAGAGGCAGTCAAAAAGTGTAAGAGATGAACAATTTGTGACTATTCAGAATTATATCAGTGAAGCTTTGCTAAACATAATACTGCGAGTACTGAACTAACATAATCGAGGTAATAACCCCATCAAAAAAATGACATGCACTTGCCTGCACACTCAAAGTATCAAGTAATGTGTTTTAAATGATCTGCCATGCTGTTGTTGACGGAGGTGTATGCTGCATGCAGTAGGTGGTAAATGAGTTGCTCTACATTTTTAGGAATTGTCAGTCTGTGCACACCTTATTCAGGGAATCTTTGCCAAGGTCAGCTCAAACTCTTACAAAGACAATCTTTGCAAGATTGCCTGTTGACTGTGCTGCCACAGCATGGCTCTCCCACTACTTTGTCAACTTATAAATTTCCACATTGCCAAAGAAGAATGAAGCTGACTTTTATTGCTTTGTATTGCTGGTGCTGATGGTAGCGGTGCTCGGTACAATGGTTCCTGCAGCTTGCTTTTGACAACGGTGTCTCATCTTATGTTTTTCTGGTCATAAAATTTGATTAGGAGAATTCTCCAAGGTTTTTTGCTGTGTACAAATAAAGAAATTCATTTTGAAAGTCTTTAAATATTTGTGCCTATGATGCATTAACTAAATATGGTCTTTATTATTTTTCAGGTTATTATTTTTCTATTTATTTCTCAACTGATTATGGTATCATAGTTCTCTGGATCTTAGTGACATAATCACACTGCTTGTTTCTTGTACTAATGTTCTTTTTGAATTTCATTAACAGTAAACAAATCCAATTTCCACTTTGAACCCCCCTGCCAGCTGATTAATGGTGTTTTTGCTTGAAAAGTGACTAAATGGTTCAGTTATCAGCTAAAATGGTCTACTTGTTTTCTATCAATTAACTTATTCTTGCAGCTTTATTTTAAATCCTATTTTAGAATTTTCTTTCCTTTTATTTACATGATTTTTTGGTTCCAGACTTTGTTTTCTCAGAGCCATTTTTGGGTCCTTACAAACATAGTGTGTTTTTTCCAAAAATAATATGTCAACAGGAAGTGAGCTGCTGACCCTGTTGTGTCCATCTGTCAGCCAACTTACCCTTCTGTCTTCTGTCCCAGGCTGTCGCTGCCGGAAGAGTGGCGCGGTGTACGAGATGAGGCACTGTCGGAGCTCAGTGGGATTAAGGGCTGCATCTTCGTCCATGCCGGAGGCTTTATTGGCGGGAACAAGACCCAGGAAGGAGCCCTGGAGATGACCCGGAGGACCCTACAGGCTGCCGCCCAATCCTCGGCAAATGGAAGCAGCTGACTGGTTTAAGAAGACAGCAGATTGTTTGATCTGTCAATTGGTATTGAGGGAGAAAAGCAAAAAGGAATATGTTAATTTGTTATCATGAAGATCATGCCACAGCCAGGTTGATGTTGTTTTATTTTGTCAAGATGGGGTTGGAATGAAAATGGCAACAAAATAAGGCCAGAGCATTGACTCACACCACATCATAATGTTGACTCATATACCTTTTCTCTCTACCAGCCCTTGTAACTGTGCTTCTATTTTGGTTTAAATTGGCAAAGTCCTTGTCTTTTGAATTCAGTAGTGTTAAATCCAGCAATAAACTCAATGTTTTTCCTACTTCACTTGAATTTCTTGGTTTTCATTTAGTTGAATTAATAAGGTGCCATTTGACGTACCAACTCAAAAATCTTCAAAGTCTGTGACTACCACAGCCTTACCTTTTTAATGGTTGAACAATGATTATATAGACACCTGGACATTGGTTCTTTCTTTCAATTCCAGCATTTCTGGCATTAACCACAGCACAACAAAGAGGTACAGAGGCTACTTCCGCTGGCTCCAAGATCAAAGCAGCAATAATGAGTCCTGATTATTTCAAAGAAATTAAATTTCTAAACGCCACAAAGAGGTGCTCCTTGTGGCAGCCGGTGTCGTGACAAGGTTACTAGCACAGTCAATTTCCCAGTAATAAAGTCAGGAGATGTGCCTTGAATTTTCTCATTAATACTTACTATTTTATGCCCCCAAGTCCTTCCTGTTACTCTTCCCTCATTGTGATTTCCATGAAGTTGACCTTCTGCCTCTCTTGCTGTATGTAACATATTGCTTTAATTTCATTGCAGTGGATTATATTTTTTCCATCAATGCTGCTGTCATTGTGAAAATGTCACTGGTGGAAAAAATATGTCACTTCGTAGAGGTGTTTATGTTACTTTGCTTCATTCATAGTGTCTGGTGATGCAGGCTGTTGATTCTCCAATCATATAGTCATAATGTATTTTTATGCTTGTGTTTTTCCCCCTCTTAATTGAACAAAGAAGTTCTTTGTTATCTGATTGAAACCGGCTTTTAAATGCAAATATTAGACGCCTTTAAGTCAAGGATTTTGTAGATAATGAATGCTCATAACAACACAGCTGATAAGTAATCTAATCTATTTATGGTCTCAATTTTAGACCCAGTAATTATTGTTTTCCTTTTGAGCGGAGAGTACACGGGTTATTTTTAATCGCTTTGGTGATGCATTAAGATCAACATTAAGATTTCCACTGTATGCAGCATTTCCATTTTTTATTCTGCCTTTGTCTCAGAAGCACACACAAACATATTTCAGTGTTATTACTCTGCTCTCTCCTGTGCTGGACCACAGCCAAAGTCCCAATCCAATCTATACTCCTTTGTGACAGCCTTTGGTAGTCACATGATCCATATGGTAATTGCTGCCTACTAATACTGTATTGTTTGTGGTGATGCAGAAGATAACCCTTTTTCACAGTTACCTCTCTGAACGAAGGAGGGCAGAACAGAGTTGGATTCATCCTGAAGGTGCAGTTGTAGATGCTCTGAGAGAAACATCAATCTGAAAGGAGGAAAAACTGACTTGCGGCCAAACGTATTGATTTTAGTTTCCAGTCACCACTTTACCCTTGCATGCACCATCTCAAGCTTAATCATGATCAAGTGCGCTTGCTTGATCAGGAATTAGTAGGTACTTTTTTTTTCTCTTAATCCTGAGTGTCCTCAAAAACCCTTTCTAGGATTTTTGTTTATTTCAGCCTGTGCTCTTGTTGGCTGCAGAGAAAACTAGCCTGCACAAAGTCATTTCCTGTCACCCACAGTACCTATGAAGCAAACTTTTTTTTTAACACTTTTTTTCAGCAGGGAGGATTTTTCCATCTGCGCTGCAGTTTCTAATGACACAGCAACAGATCAAACCTTTGTGTTTGTCCTTGGTCATAAGCATTTTTAAACGACTTCAGACCTGGCAAGTAGCAGTTAGCCACGCTGTGGAAAAGGTTGCAGAGAGCCTCAGGAGAGCACCTGCCCCCAGCCTGACTTGTTGTTAATGGATTCAATACATAGCGACTGACAGCTTAGTTACAAGAAATGTCTCACTGCAATTCTTTTAAATCTTGGAATTTTTTGCTCCATCAGGAATACTCGCAACAACCTGTATTTTGTCGTTTTTGTCCATTTTCTTTTCTTTTCATGCTACATAATATACAAAATATTGCTTTGCATGTACTCTGTGACTTGGAGGAGTAGATACCTCTTGCTGGCTGTTAGAACGTTTCCACTGCCTCCTTCTGTTTACAGATTTATGTACGGTTCATTCAAGTTTCCCCTCTGAGGATTGTGGCCAAAGCAAACAGATGATGCCAACTGCTTCTTTTCACTGCAGTCAGGTTTTCCCGTGAGCTGGCACTGTCAACATCATCCCTGGCAAACTGCTCATTGACATGTACATACTTTAGAAGTGCTTCCTCTGAGATCATCCTAGACGGACACTCCATAGCCACCTGTGTTCCCAGCCCCCCCAACACACACACACACATTTTTTTTTCTCCCTGCAAATGGAACTTCTCACCTATCTTTTCATTCTCAGTTCAGAAACCAGAAAGAAATAGACACTTTTTGGGTTGATCTTTGTGTGCTTTCTCATTACGTCTTTTTTTTCCCCCTTAAAAATGAATATCACATATAAAACTCATCTTGTCAAAAGCCTCATCTCCAGCAAACCTGAAGACAACATCTTATCAAGGACAGAACAATCACAAAAATTAATCTATGAAATGGAACAAAGAAACATTACAAATGCAGCAGTCTGCAATATATTTGTCAGGAGTGAAAATGTAACAGATTTTAGCAGGCTGATGGGAGCAGGACAGGCTGGGGAGGCAAATGAGGTACCATCGAGGCTGTCAGACTGATCCTTTCCACCCCTGAGGGGCTCTGTTATAAAGGAGCTGATATTGTTCCATATGGTAGAAAATAGAAGCAAGAGGGAGCATGATACTTGTTTTAAGAGTAAAGCCCCGGATAACATTTTTCTGCCATGTTATCATATTTTATACCGCCGTATGCATTTCCATTCTCATGTTATTCAGATGAAAATGTGATGTGTGTGACACCCAAGGTTACAGTGTGTTCTGCCTCTCCTGTGTTTGTAAATTAATAGATTTGCTTCTATGCCTGTCCAAGTCAATCTCCATGATTAACTTGATGTACAGTGGCTTTCTGTTCACTGTCACAAATGAGGTCTCGCTCTGCTTGACCTCCAATTACAAGCATGGACAAAACAGGAGTGATTAGAGGAGGCGCATCTTTCCCTTAATGTTCTTGTCTTTTAGGACTATCAGTCCAGCATGGCAGTTTATCCAACTGTGACAGCTGCAAATAATCTCTTATTTTTATTCTTATTTTTACAGTGACATCTATTGTGAGTACACAGCTTTGCAAGTGATTCTTAGCATTCAGAAAGTTGGCACCTGGTTCATACAAAGCAAAAACTGAATTACATAAAATGTTGCCAATCTACTGAAAAGGAAAAGCTGAAATAACATTGACATGTATATTCAGACATTTTCTGAAATAATCATTTGAGGCACTACAGCAGAGTTTACAGCCTTTCTTGGTTTGGGAAATTTTTTGTTGTGTCCCCGAGTCTTTCCAGTATTGTCTTAGTTGTGTGTCATTGTCCTGTTTAAGGTGAATCTTCAGATGAGACTAAAGCACTGAGAGCTCTGGAGCAGATCTTAATAAATCAAAGTCTGTTCAGCCACCTGTCGCCACAGCATGATACTTCCACTGCCGTGTACTATTGGTTAGGTGGCATCAAGCATGTCAGGACTGCTGCTTGGTACGTTTCACTTGTAATACTTAGAAATTACATTAAGGCAAGGCAAGTCTATTTAAAATGATTTTCATAAAACATTGAAAATATTATAGCAGGGTGCATACGAAGCATTAAAAAGCACATAAAAATAAATAAATAAGACAGAAAAAGCTAAAATAGAATAAGATAAAATACCAGTGATAAAAGTTACAGTGTGAGAAATCAACAGTTGTTTAAATAAAAGGCAGCGGCAAATAGAAAAGTTTTAAACCTTGATTTTAAGCAGCTGAGAGGTTCAGCAAACCTTCAGTTTTCTGGGAGTTTGTCGCATAAAAACAGTTTAGTTCCGATTCTGGGAACAGAAAGTAGACTTGATCCAGATGACCTGAAGGATCTGGTTGGTTCATAACAAATGAGAATATGTATTTTGGTCCTTAGCCATTCAGTGCTTTGTAAGCTAACAGCAGGATTTTGAAGTCAGTTTTTTTGACAAACAGGAAGCCAGTGTAAAGAACTGAGGACTGGTGTTATATGATCTAATCTCTTGGTCTTAGTGAGGACTAAAGCAGCAACGTTCTGGACTAATTGGAGCTGTCTGATGGACCTTTTAGGGCAACCTGTAAGGACAGCGTTCCAGTAGTCTAGTCTACTAAAGATGTTTTTAAAAAATGTATTTTATCTATCAACCATTCTTTCGCAGAAAGAAGGTCTAGGCTCTTTGTTGCGCCAGACTTTTTTTTTTTTATCCTTCTACCATTCTTTTAGAGAAGGAAGGTCTAGGCTGCCTCGTTCGACAGTCTTTATATGAATATAGATCTAAAAGAGGGAATTGAAGCAGTTAAAAAGCATTTCAAAAATAGCCCAACAAAAAGAGATGTGATAAAGAGCAGCTACAACTGCAGCAAGTGAACCTAACTAGAAACCATTCTGAATTCAATGGTGACTTTTATCTAAAGGTGAAGGGAACAGCGATGGGGAATAAATTTGCTTCAGCATATGCCAACATTTTTATGGCTGACTGGGAAACTTCAGCTCTACAAAACTATGAAAAGAAGCCATTACATTATTACAGGTTCCATGATGACATCTGGGGAGCGTGGTTCTATCCGGAGCAGGACTTTAAGGTTTTTCTGAGCACCCTAAACAACCACAAAGCATCCATTGCACTTAAATCAACTTGAAGCCCAAACTCAATTGACTTTCTGAATACAACTACATTTAAAAGACATTTCCCTGAGACTCCCAAAATGTTGATTTGGTTATGTTTGTTCGGACATCACAAGTTTAGAATGACACACCCATAAAGGGGCATGGTCTAAATTATTGGAAAATTACATTCAAGCGGAAAATTCCATTTAAAGTGTTTTGAAGTGTTTCATTGTACGATTGTTTGTGAACAAAGTTACTTAGTAAATGATGGGTAAGCCTGTGTGTTTGCAGAAAGTTTCCTCTACTTTGTTAAAAAAGAAGAAAAAAATATAAAGTGTAAGCATGTATAATAACTTTCTGTTAGCTGAATACCCATCATTTCAGTGTATGATTGCTCTCATGTGATGAAGATTGTAATCGGGAAAAAACACTAATTTGTTCATTCATTCATTAATGATGCTTTGATGCCTTTACATGGCTTTTGAAATGCTTTGATGTTACTTTGGTTATTCTTTGATTGTGATACAGCACCATCAGAAAATCATCAAAGCACAACCACTACATCATCAAAGTATCATTTTCTAAATCTGGGCCTTGAGCAGTGAAAACAAAGTTCAACCAATCACAGCCGGTGTGGTACTCCTGCTCTCTCATTGGCTAGACGGTCACACTTGTGTCTCTGTCTTGGTACTTCGCCAGTTGAAGTAAAAAGACAGAAAACACATGAAACTTGAAAAGAAACTCATCTTTTGGATGCTGTGTGGATGCTTAAAAGTTTCACCCTTCTGTAGCTGTCTCCTTGCAGTGTATTTGCATTATCTGTACTGTCTACTAGCTGATGAGAAGCAAGTGTTGCTGTCTAACCAATGAGAGAGCTGGAGTACCACGCAGAGCACAACGTGGAGCGGCTGTGATTGGTTGAACTTAGTTTCCACTGTGATCAGGGCCCAGAAGGGTCATGGAATAGCTAAATGGAGAGAGTAAATCATTAAGGAAATGCATTTGGAAAAAGGATTTGAAAATGCGAGGGGGAAAGGTAAGAGCAAATGGAAAAAGGAATTACTTTTTTAAATGTATGATATGGAAAGGTATTTCTAACCAAATTTATGAATTGTGTCATTTAATACTACTTTTAGAAATAGGATTTGAAAATGCATTTTCAAATCACAGGATTTAATAATGAATTAATGAATACAATATGTAATTTTCCTTTAATAATTCCATTTCAAATGTGCAATTACAAAATGCTTTGGAAATTTTATTTCTTTTTATATGAATTAATTGTTGAAATGGAAATTATATTCAGTAATCTATATTTTTATTCCACAATTAATTAATCATCATGAAACTGCTGTATTGCTTCGATGACTCTCCTGGTCCTCCATATGTAATTTCTGGCTTATTGTTTTGTGTTGTGGCTTAAAGTGTTGTGTTGTGGCTAATTGTGGACTGTTGTGGACAGTGGTGCAGTCCAGCGGGTATACCCACTTCTTTTTCAGTCAGGATTGGGTATACCCACTTCTAAACCCCTGTGATGGCACCATTCCTTTTCATCCGCAAGCCTGATTGTCCTTTTTTTCCCCTTCAAGCATAGTGAAGTCATGACCAAGCCTACTCTGCCTCTAACCGGCTAGTACGGACTGTCTTCACTGGTTAAACTGGGTAATTAGACGAATATGTCAGATACGGTGAGTGGGCCCTTTGTCACTGCTGGAGCCCACATTGACATGACATTTGGTGACCTTGGGATCATGTATTAGAAATGATGTAACAACGAGCAAATATTTACCTGGACTTTTTGGGGATAAACTAAGTACAGGTGTCCTACATGTCACTTTCTAAAATAGCGTTTTCTTTGGGATACTTTTTAAAAATAAATGGGTCAAAAATTTAGAGCAAACCCACTTCTCAAGGGAGCACTACTCTACTGGTTGTTGATTTTGTGTTGTGGCTAATTGTGGAGTGTTGTGGCTTGTGTATTGCTGTGACACTTCTGAGCCACCGTACCAGCCCCCCCATAAAGCAATTCATTTTGGAGAAGAAAAATACAGAAGAAGAATAAATGCTTGCATTTCAATAGGCCTTCACACCACCTTTGGCACACAGGCCTAATTATGTTTGAAGAATATCCAATATCTAACCTCCAGCAGCTGTGAGAGCAACTGCATGTCAAGACAACAATGGCATCCATTAAGGTGACAGTCATGGTGGGTTAGGATTTCCAATCCTGACCAAGCGATGTTGCCTACACCCAACCAAGATTTCATCATAATGTGTTGAATATACATGTAACCAAAACAATCTGCAAAATGCCTTCCGTGAAGTTAACAGTCATTATATAACAATTGTCTTCTGTTGGTCTTGAACATATTTCCCAAATGTGTAAATGATAAACTGCACCACCACGTGTAATACATCATCAACTCCCCCTCCCTTAGTGGCGGGAAAATCTTAAGAATGATATGCTCAGATGTAGAAATGCTGATATGACTCCCATGTCCCTCCTGCTGCTTGCAGTAATTTACAAGATGGTGCTTTGAGTCATATTTAAGGGTATGAATAGACTCTCAATGGGGTTTTGATCTGATGACTTATTTCTTCAATCATCACCACAGCTGGACCTTAGGCATAGAAGAAAGGGAACTCAAATTAATAGAATTTCAAGTGGATCAGACAAATTGAATGAAAAATGAACCTTTTTTAATTATTATTTCATTTTTAGTATGATGACAACCAGGAATACCAGAACACTTTTAAAAATCCTGGCATCAATGTTACAAGTCTGTGAAACTGGAGTCTCATTTTTCCAAAGAAGCCAAAACATAGATATTCTATAAATTCACCAGTAGGCCAAGTCCAGTCTTTGGACTTATGGGTGATTATATAGCCTATTTGGTTTTGTATATGTGCCCTACATGTCTATGCATTTCTGAAAGAGTGACAGTAAAACTAATAATACCTAAACCTAACTAAGTTAGTAGTTTATGGAGGTAATCAGCAAACCAAGACTGATATCTATATGGCATGAACAGGTGATGATAGCACACCCCACTTGTTTGTTATTGCCTCTGACAGACACACTCTCTCTCACAAATACACACACATGCAGAGAGAGAGAGAGAGAGAGAGAGAGAGAGAGAGAGAGAGAGAGAGAGAGAGAGAGAGAGAGAGAGAGAGAGAGA
>JBBBVU010000003.1:19578842-19605035 GCA_037177055.1 Atherinosoma microstoma
AAATCACAATTTTAGTTTATTGTCTTTTTTTGGCTAATGAATTATATTTTAAATGCAATTTAATAAGATGAAGCCAGGATACAATTAGATCCGTCTACTGGTTTCTTGGTTACCAATGAGTGGTTGCCATAACGTTTGGAACAAACATTCAGATTCACTGGATTAACTTTCATAACTGTGGCAATCCTGTCACTTTTATTATTGTCTGATGCCATTTTCAAATCAAAAACAGGAATTCACACAGAATCACAAAGCTGCATTCACAGCGTCAATGTGTTTAACATGTGATTGAAGTGTATAAACCAGTGTGTTTATGATATATGATAAAATATAACTGTACTCCATTTTATCTGACAATTGACTAGTGAAAAGCTTAGAAAAGAGCTTATAATAGGTCAACTTTATGTACTGTAACGTGCTAAATGTGATGTGAGTTTTTTTGTAATCCTCAGACAGAGACTGGCTTCTGTCTGTGTTCTCATTCTGTGAATTAGAATAACTTGATATCGTTACAGTCCATGTTAAACCACAGGCTAAAAGAAGATGAATGTGTATATTTCTGTGACTTTAAAAACAAAACAGTATGGATAAAATGTTGGTGTAAATTTTCACCATCTGAATATTATCTGAGGGTTTTCTGTTTGTCTCAAATCATGAATTGTGTGTGTGTTTTAAAATGCATCTCTTTGTCTAAAGGAATCTGGAGTCAAATTATGTTTAATGATGCTGACAACACCAAACTCAAAAAGAAAGCATGAGCACTGTTTTCTTTTTTTCCCTTTTTTTTTTCGCTCTGGGCTTTTTGAAAAATGTTTTTATTGATGTGTTTCTGTCCCTGTGATTTGTTTACTCCCCTATTTGTTTATCAAAAATTATTCAAACAAGGATCAAATCATAAAGTGGAAACCAATACATTAAATAATAAACTATCAAAAAACCAATTTCAAGGAAAAAAAAAAGACAGCACATGTAAAAAACAAAAGAAACATTGCTTTAATACGTTCATAGAAATGCTTCTAAGTTTTATTGCTACCGTAGGTTGAAAAAGGCAAGAAGATGAATAGAAGCAACAAAAGTACAGGAAGACATTATCAATTCACAGAGTCACCCGATCATGGTTGGCAGCGTTTCCATTTCTACTTTACCATGCATTAACATTGGCGGAAATGATGGGAAATATATTTTACAGATGCAGGTACACAATATACGTTCAACTCAATATTATTTATTTATTTTATAAAGGTCATCAAAGCACAATCAATTCATGCATGTTTCCACTGCCTTTTCTTGAAATCTTGAGTTAAACGTGAAGTGGATGCAGGGCACAGAAAAATGTGTAAGTGTCACTTTTTTTTCTAGAAAAACAAAACCCACTGCCCCAGATATTTCAACATGGGAGGGAAAACGAAACGGAACATAAATAAAAAGCAACATCAGCCTGTTACTTGGTTTTGGTTTTTATTTCCAATTTACATTAATTAAAACGTAACAAAAAACAAGTCAAAATCATAATAATATAATAATGCTACTATTATTAATAATAATACTATTATTAATAATAAAAAATATACACAACCTCACACAAATGAACCCTCTGAGCTGGCTGTAGAACAGAAGCACCCGTCAAACACACCTGAAATCACTGCTGTGTGTCTGAAGGCTGAGGCAGAGGGTGTACGCTGTGTGAGGGAGGGTTGTGGGATGGACTGGGGGGGGGGATGAAGGTCACAGCAGACTGGGAGGGGGGCAGCAGACTGGGCTTTCATGACCAAACACTGGTCATACTGATCTAAAATCTGGACTTTTTACACAAAGATTCATGGGGAAATGCTTTCGTGTGATGTGTGGAGATTTTGTGTTTGTGTGTGTGTGTGTGTGTGTGTGTGTGTGTGAGGTAGCTTTGAAATACCAAAACAAATGTTCAGAAAATTAAAGGAAAGCAAATTTATTCTTAATTGCCTTGATTGTGAAATTTAATCAGAGCCATATTTGTTTTTGTTAAGCGTTTGAAGCAGGAGGGCGGTAAAGTGGGGACATTTATCATCCAGAAATCCAAAATCCCAGGATGAAATGCTCTTTCGAAGAAACTGTATATATATGTATACACACATATACATATATATACATATATACAAGTCACTACATGTGAGTATCTGGTCGTTTAAAAAATACAAACTGTTTTACAACATAGCACCATTGACTTTATTATAATACACAGTAATTTTTGATACACACTGTGGTGGTAGAAATAGGAACACCTGCATTCTACAGTATGTAGATAGATTTTTGGTTTCAAAGATATGTATTCTTTAGTGGATATGATACTGGAGCAATGGGACAATAAGGAAAGAGGAGGAAGTAAAAGAGGAAAATGGTGGATGAGTTTTTTGTTTCTTTTAAATATGTGTAATTGGGCTTTTTATTACTTTGCAAAACCCAGTCCTACCACACCTGGGACCCAAACCTAAACAATAAATAAATAAAACCCAAACACTGTTTTCTGTCTCTCGTTCCCTGGTATGTTCCTGCACTCTCCTTATACTTCCTCCTTTTTGTTCATAGATATGGTGTAGATAGGGGGGGTTTGTGATTCACAAAGATTGAAGAAGGGGATTTTTAAGGAATGGAGGGTGTGCATGGTGGGAGGGAGAGCTGACTGGAGGCAATGCTGGATGAATCACAAATGACAGTTGCCGGTGCCATTCAGTGCAGATATCCTACAAAGTTCGACTCGGAAAAGCACTTTTTACTTAGAAAAAAAGTCCCATTTAAAAAAAAAAAGTGTCTTGATTTTTCTTTTTCTCTTCTCCAACTTCTGAAGTGTGCTCCTCTTTCATTTTTTTTTTTTTAAATTTCCACTTCTTCTCTATCTTCTTTGCAATCCCTCGTTCTTTACAAGAAGCAGACTGGCCCGACGTCAACTCCAAACTCCTGGTCTACTCCACCGATGTCCATGGGGGCAATGTCCACAATGGGCAGACGAGAGGTCTTCTGCGACCTGTATTCGATCACTGTCTTGCCCCACTGTCCCGTGTGTCTCTGTGCCGAGGGAAATAACACAACAGCAGATAAATGACCCATGACTTCGCCAAAACAGCAGAAAATGAGACAGTCTGGTGAGCATATGCCAGAGACTAAAGAGGCAGGGTTGAGCAACTTTTTATTTTAAAGCTACATGTACAAATAAGCAGCCTTACCGTGCAGCCGTCTTCCATGACGCTGTAAGTAAAGCGGCTGTTACCCTCGGCTCTGATCTCTACGTCATTGGAGCCCTGGAGCAGCAAGGCCTTCTTCAGGTTGCTTGTTGAGGCATCCATGTAAGCCACGCTGTTCTTACAGTGGTAGGTGAGGTTTTGAGAGGCCTCGGTGGACAACAGTCTCAGGAAAGTCATCTGAATGGCAGCAGTGTTGGGCGCTAGGCTATCATCACCATAGCTGAACTGCGTTGGATAGATAAAGTGTCAGAATAACAATAATCTTTTGAATTGGTTTTGAAATATAACATTCACAATGCGTTTAGATTAAATTCAATGTATCCTTTTTGTGCTCCAAGCAGGAGTCACGAAAGTTAAATTTTCTGATCTCACAGTCTTAAAAAATCATCCATCCATTTATATAAGTCATTTTTGTCATGAGCCACATCATAAGAAGAAAATTTCTCACAGAAGGTAAAACAACAAGCTTTAGAATTTACACATCAACGCAAATATCAATGGCAAATCAAGATTAATGATTACAGCAGTGCAGATATCTAGAACAAGAAGTGTTACTTACGTGGAATCCTCCATTCATTGTTTCTCCGAACCAGACGTGTTTGCGGTCCTTGCTCTTGCTGGACCACCAGTTCTTACGTGGTATGCTGGTAGGCTTGGGGTACACGCAGGACTCCCCTGTCTCCATGTTGCAGAAAACCTTGATTGCATCTACAGTGCAGCCCTGATTTGGATCAATCCAGTACTCAGCTACAGACAGAAAAAAAAGTTATATAACAAACAAATCAGATCATTGGTTCACATCAAACGCTTCCTCCCTGGCAGCTCAGAAAGCTGCTAATCTTGGAAATGTTTTGCATATTGTTTTATCACACTGTGCCATGACCAAAAGAAAAAAACAACAACAAAAAACATTTCCTTCCAGCACAAACTACATTGGACTCGAATCCTTACTTTGCCAAACCTGAGCTCCCACCCTACCGCCTATCTGCTTCATTATCTGACCCAAATTTAACCAAGTCCTGCTGGTGTCACTCACCGCTCTTCCAGTCAGGATGGCAAAGCTTCAGATCTCTGCAGGTGCGTGCAGGATTTTTCTTGGATCCCTCTGGGCTGCGGATGTTCTCAATCTGATTGTTGAGAGATTTGAGTGTGGCGTCTACTTCAGCATCATGCTGACGGAGATTTCCAGCAGCCTGGTCAGCCCTCATATACCTGAGAGGATCGGGGGATTTCTCAGTCTGACCCAGACCAGCGAAGGCAGACATGTCAATGCCTGGGCCAGGAGGACCAGGAAGACCAGGGGGTCCAGGATTTCCAGGAGGACCCTGAGAGATAACATAGTGATTAAAAGGTTCCTTTCAAATCTTTTTTTTATTTATTAGTTTTTTTTTATTTTGTGCAAAGGACTTTGGTATCCCTAGTTTTTTTCTTGTTCTCTCAGACTATCTTCAATACTGCAAAAGGTTATTAGACTGCTTAAAAACTCCTCACTTATTCATTCCATCCTGTTCCACCAGATCTTTTAATACATCTGTTTCTTGAACTTTGAGATACCTCTTTAATACCCAATTAAATACCACAGAATAAAATGGCAAAATGATTAATAGATTGATAATACTATAATTATTTACTTATTTATTTTTTCAAATCAATTTTTCTTCATGATGTTTATTTACTGCCATTTGCTCTAATGATAATTTAAAATGAAAAGTTCATTCTCAGTCTAATATTGGAAATGGAAATTAATGATATATCACTGTATATGCTAATTCAGGCACAGAAAGGAAAACTGTATATAAAGGCGACTTAGGCAGGACCAACAGCCCATGTAATATGCAATTATTTAGTTTGCTTGCATCATGAAACAGCATCATCTACAGCTGACCTGCTGCTGGTAAAGTTATTATATTATGTGAATCTTGCACGTGAAAGTCATGCTTTTACTGTTTCAAGGTCAGGCATAATCTTTTACAATTCTGGGCATTTTTAAAATTCCTGAAAACACTATTGGACATTAGCAAGTAAAATAAATATGTGGTTTTGTCAAACTGTAATGAAAATAAAAACCGCTATTTTACCAATATGTTTGAGCGCACATTTCAGACTGAAGGTTTTTCTAGCCTGTTAAAGTAATCAGAGGAAGATAAGAAAGACAAACGGGCAAAGTTATGATAGGTACTCACAGATGGGCCTGTATCTCCAGTGCGACCACGAGTTCCAGGAGGTCCAATAGGTCCTGGCATGCCATTTGCACCGTCCTTTCCAGCAGGGCCAGTAGGTCCAGGTGGTCCCTACAGATGGAAATGTTGGATGAGATTAGATAATCCTTATAAATCCTAAAACAGGGAAAAGCAGCTAAAAACAGGATAGCACGACAAATCAAACATGATTAGAAACAAAGAAGTCAGGCCAAAAGCCTTTATTGTCATTTTATAATAATTATACGATGAGATCGGTAAAGCAACTCCCAACAATTTAAAAACAAGATATTGATATTTAAAAAAAGTAACAAATAATATGTCTAAAAAGTATAAAACTAAAATGAGGTCAAAAAAAAAATCACCTAAAATGAAAAGTTAATATAAATAAGTTAACAAAAAGCAAGATTTAATGAATTTACAAAAAACTGATTTGATGATGCACATAAAAAAAAATCATGGTTTGTTTGTATTTTTAATTACAGCTGAGATTTTTGATCATTTTTGTACTCACTCTTTGTCCCGAAGGTCCAGCAGGTCCGGTAGCACCCTGATCTCCAGCTTGACCCTAATGCACAGGAAGCACATCAACCGTCAGCCAGTTAAAAACACATCACAGAACCAGTGAATCAGAAAAGGCAGATAAATTCACAGTCAATATTGCTGCTTACCGGGGGTCCAGGGAGACCCTGCAAACCAGTGAAACCTCTGTGTCCCTTCTGTCCTCTCTCACCAGATTCTCCTGCCTCCCCCTTATCACCACGGGGTCCTTGGGGTCCCTGAGAACACAGTTAAAACATCTTAGGCAACCCTTGTTTGCAGACTGGAATGTGGAAAATCCAAATTCATGACTCCATGTCTTCCAATGGCTAAAACCAATTCTGTGTTCAATTTTATTCATGCAGACTATAAATCATTCTAAACTGTGCATTCAATTCAATTCAAATCAATTCAAATCAATTGATTTTATTTATCCCCATAGGGACAATTTATGGTACATACAGGCATTCCTCTGGCTCCAGCAGGTCCAGCAGATCCAGCAGGTCCTTGTGCACCCTGAAAACCAAATAAACAAAAGAAATGATGAGAAGAAAGGAATGTTGTGCCTAAGAAACTAACAGTGTTGTATTTAACTGACAATATTTACAGTTATTAAATATAGTCAGTGTACAGTATAATATAAGGTTAGAACATACAGAAAGCCTGTTTTTAATTGCGCTGTTGTCACATTTATAATTGATGTTAGATTTTGGTACAAGACCTGGATGTATGATATGTAGGTGTTTGGGACTTTTTCAAATAAGACGGCACGTTTGTTAAGCAATAGGTCAACTAAATCTTCAATTACATTTAATAGGCAACAATCCTCAATAAGATATGCTGAATAAATGTTATGCTAATGAGAAGAGCAATCACATATCTTAATTGTTCTCTCAGATGGTACGTCAGACAGGGAAGAAGCACTTGAGACATAACTAGCTGCACTTAATATAAAGCAACATGCAAATATTCAGTGGGAAAAAATATGCCTTGTATAAATCTTATAAGAGGAATAAAACTTTGCTCATTAGCTTTTTTTCCCCTTTAACACCCCACTCTGTGAATAAGATGTCATGTTTGCTTGTGTTGGTGTTAAGACTCACAGGCTCTCCTCTGTCTCCCTGCTTGCCAGTAGGGCCCACAGGGCCAGGAGCACCAGAACCACCCGGAGCACCAGGGGCACCTGCAGGACCAGTGCTACCACGATCACCCTGCAACAAGGATAGCATAAAACGAAAGACATGACAACAGGATCACCATTCTGTCTCCACTAGGAAGTAACATAATTGGTAAAAATGGCAAATTACAATTACAGCAGCAACAGGCAAAACAGTACCCTGTATATTTAGTGTTTCTCACCTTGATTCCAGTTGCACCATCTCTACCAGGAGGTCCGTCAGATCCAGGGTTGCCCTGTCAAAGAATTGGAACAGCATCAAGTGTTAATAGCATCAACCTCCACTAAACCAGATGTCACCATGCATAAAGATTAGCTGCATAATGAGCCCCGCTACAACAAAACCCATTACGGATATGGTGTAAATGCAATGCAAATCTATATGTGATGCAAATAGTGGTGCATTTTAATGGACAGTTGGGAGCCACTCAATGTGGAGGTCATGAATCTGATCACATGTGCTGTGGGTCAGCCTTTTTCTGACCTCTCTGCCAGGTTCTCCTGCTGGTCCAGTGAGTCCAGGGGGTCCAACAGGTCCAGGGGGTCCACGATCTCCAGCACCACCAGAAGCACCCTGCTTTCCTGGTTCACCCTGAGAGGAAAAAGAGATGGCTTGGATTTTTAGGAAAGTCAATCTCCTATTTTTCAAAAACTACATAGAACAGTTTAAACATTCAACAACTAAAATGACAAGTTCTATGTCAAAACACTTCCTTATTATTGCAAAGTCTGCCCGAATCTTAAGATATCAACTTTTTGTCCAAAATCAAGGTTTGAAAACCACCTTTTAGCGTTAAACACACACACTGTTCCCTGTTTATTTAATTGCTTGACCTGCTAACCTCAAATTCATTTGAAGAAAAATGCTGCACTGGATATGTTTTCTTCACATAACAGTTATTAACAGCTCTGGGAAGGATGTGCTCATCCAGTCAGTTAAAGAGTTTAACCATCAATCATCAAACCAGATATGAAAAGTATGTAAAATCACCAAATGATTAGGTTCTATATGATACTTCATATTGTAAATAAAATGGGAAAAAAGGTCTCTTGTATATATTGGACAATTATAAAACTTCAAAGAAGATCTAATAAAACTTCAGGGACATGACAGAAACTGAATCTGCAGCTCGGTCTTATATTAAAAGCATATTCCTTGGTGAGTTTGGCATCACTGCAGATTTCTTGGCATCTCCTTCATGTAAACCGATGAATAATTAATGGTAAGTACATGCCCACTGAGATGTTGTAAGTAGGGAACGTAGCTCATGTCTCATATCAAGTAGTTTGAGATGTTAGTAGGGAAAGCTTACTGATGTACTGAGCATTACATGGAATCATAATGAGAAAGGTCCTGGTTCATCTGAGATTTGTTCTGACTCTGATCGAATTAGGGCACAGCAGGATATCAGTCCAGAGTCTGTCTGCCAGTTTTCTACATTCACTTTACTGAGTGACAAAACTGTCAGCATTATGCTCATACCACAGATTCATGAATATTTATGACCAGCCACGACTGCAGGGTTGGGAGTATTTTAACTTTAGTGAATCTACTTGTTTGTTTCTGTGTCATGTGGTCATGGAGACACGCTGCTAAAGGAGCCACTGGAAAATATTGAGACTTTTGTATAAATGATGTCTGTGGGTTGATTTTGTTAAAACATTTTGATAAACATAAACCTTTGTGTGTGATTGGTTGAAATCAAAACAAGGGCTGAGTTAGTAGATAACTGGTCTGATCTGCCCTATGGGTGCTAGGTTTATGTTCAGGTTCATGTTAAGCCTCTGTACCAGTTTTTTTTTTAAAGATGATTTTCTACCTCCCCACATGAAGTGCTTTTGTTAGCACAATCTAATTTAAAAAAATTTCACACATCTGAATGCAATATTGGCTGAAAATGTCACGTATTAATGAGCACGATCTTTCTTTTTAAGTCTAAGTTAAAGTAAGTTTCATTTTGTGCCCAGTGGATGTTTGCATTTGAAACATACTATTTCATGTCTGCACTAAGAGAAAACTATAATAAGATGCTAATTCCACTGAAACCGTGACTTAATGGTCCCTGCAGTTATGTGAATTTTTTTTGTATATATTAGCTGTTTGTCTAAATTTGTTGGAAAAGATTAGCAAATCATATTAATATGCCAGTATACTGTATATGTGGACAGATACTGTCAACAAAATAACAAAACGAGTGTTAAAAAAATTAATTAAAAATACAGTCATCAAACTTTATGGATGGGTAACTGAGTTTGGATTCGAGGATGGGTGATGGGTCTCTAAGTAAGTCTAAGTTTTTACTTAAGGTTAATGCCCTGACTTGTCATAGCTCTTTGGGTGGCATGAGCAGGACCTACTCAATAATAAGCAATTTGTCATAATGATATGGCTGACAGGTGTATTTTTGTGTCAAAAAAGCAACAAACCAAGACATTTTAAAAAGCTCAAACGCAGGAAATTGACATATTATCAGAAGTCTGACCCACTCTAGCTAATTGACATAATTCATTGCTTCATTGGAAATTGAATATACTATGCACTTGTACAAACAAGCAAATTTAGAATGCTACCTGAGGCTACCAGAAATAGTAAAGAGCCAATTTTTTTCTGTAATATAAAGACTAAATCAATTTATCAATTAACTGAAAAAATAATTGCCGGATTTTACATTTGCATTTTTAATTACTTGAATGAGAGCATTATTACTTACAGAGGGTCCAGGTAGACCAGGGAAGCCTCTTTCACCTCGCTGTCCAGGCAGACCAACAATACCACGCTGACCAGCCAATCCTTGAGGACCAGAAGGACCAAGGGGACCCTAAGAAGAAAAAAATGACCGAAAACACAATTAATTAGTGGAATTATTTTTTTTTCCAGAAAGCTGTTTTTTAGACTACTTTGTTTTTTCTAATAACAAAACCTGCATTAAAAAAAAAAAGAGCCACGTTATTGAGTTGTTATGGGTGTATCTTGTCTGTCACTCGCTACACCTGGGATTTTGTTCTCAGTTGCAGTTGCACATTTCAATCTCTCTATCATCTTTCTGTTAATACCAATTTCACCTCCACAGCCTGTTTTGTCACAATGTCCGGCAGTTCCCTGAAACCATGTTCACGATCAACACGTGACAGCTGAGATACACCTTTCAGTAGACAATGATTTGACCTTCTAATACACAATTCAAGATATATACAGGATGTAATCTATAGGAGGGAAGGGTCTTGACACAGCACCTATTTAGATGACTGAGTAGGTTATCTACTTTTATACTGGATGTCATTATCTTGACAGGAATTGCCTTTTTTTTTAAATAAAGGATGCATGTGTGCAGCTGTGAGTATAGAGAGGGTAAAAGCCTGGGGTTCCAATCATGAGGCTGTCACTGGACTTCCCTGTACTGTCATATGTCTTAGTCTGCCATAACAGTAAGTGATTGACACTGACAGCTCTGAGTATTAATGGAGAATGTGTCCATTACTGATAAAATTCGCTGTCTGGGCTGACAGAGCTACATAAAAGAAACCAGAACTGTGGTAAACAACCCCATTTAATCAGTTTCTTTTGTCTAGAGTGGCTTTCTCAGAGTGGCTAAAAAAGCACCCACATGCATCAGCATGAGGGTGCTCGAGAAACCAGAGTGGTATTTCATGCATAATAATCCATTTCCACATAACACTCAAGTCACAGGCTTGAGTGTTATGTGGAGGAATTAAAAAAAAAACTCACAGGAGGACCATCCTCTCCAGGGTCTCCTTTCTCTCCAGGAGCCCCAGCAGGACCACGGAGCCCAGCATCACCCTGCCTGCCTGGTGGTCCACCATCTCCTCTCACTCCCTTGGGTCCATCTTTACCAGGAGAGCCAGCAGGACCAGAGGGTCCAGGATTACCCTGAAGAGTTAAGAAGTGGGTGGGGGCACAGCGCACATTAAATAAAATGTCTGAAAATACTGTTACATTATCATACATCAAATTTAAAATATGTCTGTGTTTAAAGGGACTCATAAACAGGGGTACATTTTTTTAAATAACTCTTGTAACGTCTTATTGTACACACCATGCACATTAGCAATGTTGCATGATTGAACTTTTTATATGTTGCACCTGTTTTGAGCACTTTCGTAAAAATACTCCAAATAACCATTTTTTTGTGTCTGGCAAACTGTTCGGGAAATGAATGGGTCTTGGAGAAGCAAGACTGGAACTTTTTTGCTGTACTTTCCCATACCAATGTTTTTTTTTTTCCCATATTTTTTTCCCCTTATTTTCCCATATTGCCTGACACCATACAATTCAATTGGTATATTTCAACATGTGTACTCTAAATGGAGGCTTTGTGGTCAGGTTATCAGGAGACTAAACTTACATTGGGACCAGGAGGTCCAACTCGGCCAGCAGCTCCAGGGAAACCAGTGGCACCCTAACAGAGAAAGAATAATTCAGGCAAAGATAGCCATGCACCATGACAGTCGCTGTATATGCTAATATCACTAATAAATGCTAAACAAACTTTACACAAACCACTTACAGGAGGACCCTGAGCACCACGAGCACCTTTAGGTCCAGAAACACCTGTAGGACCCTGTAACAGAAAACATTCTGTGTTACAGTCTGACATTTGTTTTCTGTTTCATTTGCAGATGCTAGTTTCTATCCTGCCTGGTGTGACACAATCAGACAAAAACACTTGTCACTCTGACTTGATGCCAACTCTGTGAATAATCAGCAAAGAGAAAAACAAAAGAATAACTTTTAGTGGCTTAATAAGTTGAAAATAGCAGTGCTTTGATTCAACTTCTCATAACTCTGGGTTTATGAAATGCATTAAGAAATGTATGATGACACTCACTGCAGGTCCAGGGGCACCAGATGGCCCTTGGGGTCCAGGGGCACCAGCATCTCCCTTTTGCCCTGATTCTCCCTGCTCTCCCTTGATTCCAGGCTGACCATCAGCACCCTGAAAGGGTTTGAAAAAAAAGTAAAGAAAAGAAAAGAAAAGAAAAGAAAAGAAAGGAAAAGAAAAGAGAGGAAAGAAAAGAAAGAAAAAGAAAAGACATAAGAAGATTTGTTTGTCATGGTTAGGGCCACTAAAACTTAACTTAGTGGAACACATGTAATAAGAGGTTTTATTGAGGTCAGCTGTAAGAGAAACTGAGTTTAAGTATAGACTGGAAGTCAGAATATCAAAATCTGCAGCTCTGATTGTGTCAGTGCAGTGCTGGAGAAGTGCTTTTTTAAGTAGGTGCATTTTCATCTCTATAGCAACTTTCAAGATAAAAATCACAAAGTGCTTCACAAAGAAATACAAGAAACATATAAAAAATATAAAACAAAACAACAAAAGCATTCAAAATCAAGTTGAAAAAGATGTATTTTCACTTGCTTTTTAAAAGAGATCCACCGATCTCATCCTCAGAAGAAGGGAGTTCCAGAGAGTGGGAGCAACTATTGCACATTATCTGTCACCTTTAGTCTTTAACTATGAGTCCTGCACAAACAGCAGACCCTGATCACATGACCTCAGGGACCTGCTGAGGAAATATGGCTGCACAAGTTCTCAGATATAAGTTGGTGCTTGACCATTTAATGCTCTATAAATTAAAACCAAGTTTTTTAACTTTACTATGTGGTGGGTGAGGAGCAAGTGCAGCTGAATTAACAATGGGGTGAGAAGACATTACTTTTTTGATTTTGTTAGGAGACCTTGCAGCAGCGTTCTGTACAACTTGTAGACGATCTGAATATATTTTAGCCTGACAAATGCAAAACAAATTACAGTAATATAGATGTGATTAAATAAAAGCATGTATGATAATTTCTATTTCAGAGCATGACACAATGGAACTCGGCTTGGCAATATTCTTTTAATGATAAATACAAGAGCGAACCAGTAATTTAACATGAGGATGCAGATAATCCATACTATCTTAGGCAAAAATCTATCAGGGCAACAGACAATGACTTTAGTTTCTAATCAGTTTTATGATGAAAAATAGTTTTATTTTAATGGGTCGCATGATATTATTGAATCTTGCAAATATGATATGACTTGTGATAAATGAACAAATAGTTCAATATGTGGTGAGGATCTCAGGTTTATTTATGAGGGTTGCATTTTGCCTCAGACTCCTCAAGTCAGAATGTCTTTGTGGTATTGACTTTGAACTTGTTGGTATTGCTATTACAATAAATTTTCAATGTGTCGGACTGGCCTAATGGGCTATAAATTCTTATCAAGTCAGATCATTCCCTTTGAGTGTTGTTACTGCACCCATATCACCCTGTGATTGTTACTTGTAGCCAAAGGGATTGGTTATAACATAACATAAGTTTGTCTTAAAGTGGCAGAAAGTGATTTTGACTACACAGTCAAGGGAATATACTTAAAGACTGACAAAACCTGAGTGCAGAAGGAGATACGTGTTTTTGTCCTGGATAGACAATTTGCCAGGAACTGTGGCAGCTTTGATGGCAAGACTGGCAAGAAAAAATACAAAACATTGAATATTGGCTGCTGCTGATTTAATTAACATCCATGTCTGTTTTCAGTCTGTGCTGTGAAGAGCTGTGATATTAGAGTCTGTAGTCTGTGAACAAAAATTACTTACACTGTTATTAGCCCTGACACAAAATCTATGATTAATCATAATAGAATCTGGGGGGAAAAAAGCATAAAGAAAGATTGTGTTGTCACAAATGTATTGATCAAATCTGCTTTGAAGGATGTGGTGTATGAAAAACAATAATCTGATGTCACTCTAGAGTATTTTGGAAAAAGCAAATGAATGGAAGATATCAATATTTCTGACAATTTACACACTAATTCATTTCCTCATGATCCAACACTTTATAAGAAGAGGAGGAACATAATTAACTCGGGGAAAAGAGGTAAAGACAACCACACATCCGAGTGTGTCTAAGTGATAGGAGCAATAAAAAGGGAAACGTGTCAGATATGGCTTTAAAATTGCAGTTTATGACTTTTTTGATAAGGTAGAACTGTATTAAACATATCAAAGCTGGATTCTAGTTTTCAGATCATTTAACACATGTCGAGGTGAAGTATCCCTTTAAAACATAGTGTATAAATTAAAGACATTTTAATGGCAAATTAATATGATTGTATATCTACTGTGCTTTAATCAAAGTGCTTTAGTTAATATTACTTGTCTTAGATGTTTGAGCTTTACAGCACACGCTTGATTCTGCTACAGGTTTTTCCTTCCTGATGAAAATTAAAGAGTAAAAAGAGTTTTTTTTCCCTTTCCACTGTCACCCACTGCCTCTTGCATGCTCAGGATGGGGAGTTAAATTGAAGAGAAGATTCAGCGCAATTCACTGGGCAATTATTTCTATGAATTGACTTGTATATGAACTCAGTTACTATAAATTGGACAAATATGGATAATATAATGGATTTGTTTTAACTGGATTATAATTGGACTGCAATGAATTGTATTGAATTGGACTGTGTCTGTAAAATTGGTGTCTTGTGTATTGGTGCTTCACAAATAAAGCTGATTTGAATTGGATTAATATGAATAAACAAAGATTTATTTACTTTATCAGATCTATTGATGAGTAGTCATCCATGCTGAAGAGGAGACCATCCAGCTTGTTATTGTTAAACAATTCTAAGGTTAGTATCTAAAGTATAGGTGTGCATTAATGGACATAACATGAGTGGCTTGTACATCGGTGAAAGCAGTATTAATATTAAATGATACTGTATATACAGGCTTTGGCAGTAACATATGTTGCCATCCTAAGAGCTTCTTTTTCAGGCAAGGCCTTGCCTATTTTCCACAAGATCATTCTGCATTACAACAGTATAACTCTTCATGAAGCCATGATAAAAGGGTCCAGGTTGTAAACCTGCCTTCCATATGCTTGCAAAGTGTTTTGAGATGAGTGTTGGTTCAATTTAAAATAGGGTGTCTGTCACTCAAAATATTCAATCACGATTAATCACGAGTGTCCTGAGTTAACTCACAAATAATCACATATCAATTACACATTTAAAAAAAAAATTGGTTTCTAAATGTACCATAATAGGATATTTATCATGTTTTTAATACTCCTGTAAGCAGTAATGTACCTGAAGTTATAGATTAAGACACTTCAGTTGCGTGTTATATTTACTCACCTGAGGCTAAATGACTTTACACACACTTTCTCTCATACCACTTCTGACAGCCTCACTTTCATTTAAAAACAAGCATACTGTAAACAGGAATAAATTGCCTGCAGTGCTCTAGCACAGTTTCAACTTCTTTATTTTATCCAGATCAGCTGTTGAAAGGTTGCTGCTTGTAGAATTATTAGGACATCTCTGCTGGAAGCTATCCATCACGGTCTGTCTTTAGAGGAGGAGGAAGGCTCTCGGAATCAGCTGTGTGCTACACAGCACGCAGTATTTGAGACGCAACATGGTAACAACTCAGTTCACATCGACAGTAGATAAAAAAATGATCTTGGTCTTGTCCAGAGAACCATCTTGCAAAGCTTTAAAGCTAAACTGTCCATGTATAAGACCCATTCCTAGTCCATTGCTGCTTCAGAACCACATTACTTCTGCATCATTTCATGAAAGTACACGTGTTATTTGCGTATTTCAAAAAATAGCACGGTAAAAATGAATTTGCGTTAATGCGTCATTAACGCGCAAACTTTGACAGCCCTAATTTAAAATGAGCAGTTTTTTTTTTGCAATTAGGTTTCATAGTTTCATCATTTAATATGTTGTTCCTGAACTACTTTCAATTAAGTATAACATTTCATGATTTGCTACACAGCACCCTAATATTTTAAAATGGTTATTATGAATATTTATGGTTAGAGAGAAATCCATAAAGTAATTTAAAGCTGGTTTAGAGAGAAAGATACTTTATATTTACTGTCATGCAGTCTGTGGCTCTGAAGTTATGTTTTTCAGATTTTTGTTGTGGTAAGAGAGATGCTCATAGTGTTTTTTCTATCAAACTTACAGGAGGTCCAGCGAAACCAGCAGGTCCTGGAGCTCCAGTCTCTCCTCTGTCACCCTAAAAGACAAATAAAGAGATGACACAAAAATCAAAGCATAAAATCACATAATTAAATAGTTTTAAACTAACAGCTTTAAACAATGTCTTTAAAGAAAAACTGACAAGTGAACTGTGTTAAAGAATGAGGTGGATAGGTGAATTACTTAAAGCGTGAATTTTTCTAAGACAGAGGCATCTCTTATAATGAAATGATAGCAGTTACACTGGAAAACTTACAGGAGCACCACGAACACCAGCAGCTCCAGAAGGGCCAGCGGGACCAGATTCACCCTGCATGAGGACACAAAAACATCATCAGCAAGACATTATGGTCTAAACAGCTGTTTTATGTAGACTCACAGTGAAATACTTGGCCTTGGTGCTTTAATCTATTGATAGATTCATGCCATAAGGGTGTATCCACGAAGTAACACTAACCTTCTCACCATTGGGACCAGAGGGACCAGAGGGACCGATGGGACCAGTGAGACCCTGCAACCAGAAATAAGAAGTTTGAACCAAGATAAAAATGAATATTTAGCTTTATTTTGATCCCTGAAAAGTAAGAATCCTATAATTAAGAATACATTTTCAAATAAACTTCTTTTTGAGATTTAAACAGATATCTCAGCATCAGCACTTTCTATTCTCACTCACTCTGCCACCATCTTTTCCTGGAGCACCCTCAGGACCTTTCTCTCCAATGTCACCCTATAGGGGGGGAAAGTAATCACATTCAATAATGAAATATTCTTTTGAGAAATTTGTTCGCTTCCTGGCTTACTCTGTCTCCTTTGGGTCCAGGAATGCCAGCACCTCCTCTCTCTCCTGGCATACCCTGTAGGCCTGGGGGTCCCTGAGCTCCGGAACCACCAGCAGGTCCAATGGCACCCTATTATAGATCAGAGATTAAAAGACATACGTCAATGCAATGACTGCAGAGAGTTGAGAATGAGGCAGAAAGATATTTCAGGTTATTCTGTATGTAAGCACCTGTATAGAAACGATTTTATTGTAAGAATTTTCCTCAGATAGCAAAGCACATTTGGCCCAAATGTGAACCATAACTGGGCTATAAGTACCTAAAGTGGCCCAGATTAGGTCCAAATGTGTCTGCTATCTGGGTTGTAACCATGTTTTTTTTGGTCACATTTTAGATTGCTTTAGCTAGTATACAAACACAATGGCATAAAACAAAAAATGGTAACAGTCTCAAAGTGAAAGCACAACAGCTTATATTGAATATTGCATTCAGGGTTATCAGAGGAATCAAGCAATAAAAGAGAGTGATTAAAATAAATAATTCTCAGCTTTTCTGCTGTTGTTATTACAGAAGAATTTTAAAAACACACCAACTAATTAGTAGATCGGTTTTAGAAATGTAAAACATCTTCAACCCTATGTGCTCCTTTTCACTGTCGGTCTATTCTATCAAAAAAGGAAAAGGGACTTTCATCAGGACAATCTATTTCACAGATCAAAGCCAAACAAATGAAAGCAAATGCAGTCTTTGATTTTTTTTTAAGTAACTCCACCAGGTCTACTCCCGGCCAAAACTTGTGAGGTTTATCAGCAGTGCATGCTGCTGCAGCAACAACCACACAAATGAAATATCTGCCTCCAATCTCTAGTCATTAAGGGAACAGCAGGACTCATACAAGTGCAATTTTTTGGATGTATGTACTTTGAAACTGGTGTTTAATCTGAATTAAAGAGATAGATGACTGATGTAAAAGCGTGACTTGAGCAACAAATTGCTCTGCAGCTTTCTTTTTTTTCCAGCATCTACAGACTATTGGCTAACACCCCCTCCCTCTAACACCATCACATTTATGTCAGCTTCATAATCCTTATCCTCTCTATCCGCTCTTGTCTGACCTTATGGGAAGAAAATCTATACAGTGGGATTAAATCTGAGCAGATAGCAAACCAAAAATGGGAACTGCAGCTGCTCTGAGCTCTTTTTTTTACTCACGGAGCAGCAGTGACAAATTGCCATATCTGGAACTTTCTGATGCACTCTCAGTGAGGCTTTAGCGTGACTGGAAGTACATCAAGCTACCAGTAGGAAAGGAAAAAAAAAAAAAATCTTTTTTAACACTGAAATAGAATCTAAATGTACTTAAAAATTTGTAGATCATGCAGATTCAAGGAAAAAGCGATAAAAGACATAACAAAGTCTGATAACTGAGATGACCTAGGTTTGACCCTGGCAGCTGGTGGCAATTAACCCTTGAACACTATACAACCTTTTCTAGTTTGTTGAAAAAAGGGTTTACTTATGATCCTTTTTAAAGTCTAATCTAAATTATTCCATCAATCGTTGAAAAGAATTTCAGAAAAATAAACAAAACTTTCTCAATGAGAACTACATTTTCTACATGGCACTCTTGTTAATTCTCTCATGACCACAAGCTCTAAATTGGAAAGTAATGGCTTGGGCCACTGAGACACCCCTAAGTTAATTCCCATTTATAAGATAGGATGTTCAACATCAATAGAACCAAATTGTGCTGCTGTTTCATAATACAAATGCAATATAAACTTCCATTAGACTGTCATCTACTGACGACTGAGATGAGAGAAGTCATGACCCAAAACCCAAAATCTAAATAACACAACTAAAAAACACCTGAGGTAATAACAATTCAGTCCTCTGCTCAGACTGCTCTGTTTCTGCTGTCGATAAGAATACAAAAAAATCTGGAACAAGTAGTCCAGAAACACGTTTTACAGGCATATGGAGACTCTTCTTGGATTAATGTTTTATAATTTCAAAACCTTCCTCTGGTTGCTGGTCTCACCTTGGGGCCGTCAGTTCCAGGAGTTCCAGGAAGACCTCTGGGTCCCTGCAGACCCTGAGGGCCAGCAGCTCCTCTCTCTCCAGGGAAACCACGCTCTCCCTGAGAGTGGTGCAGCAAGAATTAGCAGCATGTCCGATAATCAATTGAACAGATTACAGTGAAATGAAATTAAGGCTGAGAACTTACTCTCGGTCCAGTGCCACCAGCAGGCCCACCCTCTCCAGGAACACCCTAAAAAGACAAACAAAGAGGTTAGGAAAATACCATGTTGAATATAATGACTAATATGTAACTGCCACTATTGATAGTCAGTTATGTTTTTGACTGACTAAAGGGAAAATAAAATAAAATCAGCAGCAAAACATAGATGAATACAAGATGTGTAAAAAGATCTTGCTTTACACCACTTTCACCACTTAACCCGATAATTGGTTAATAATTATCAGCTCTTTTTTGGTAGTATGGATTATTGACACAATATTGAATATGTCCTCATGTGTGCTCATTGTGTAACTCAGTTTTGGACAGAGCTATGGAAACTGAATCATTATAGTGTGATAATGGACACAGATAAGCCTTGAAGTTTTTCTTCTAAGTATCATGACAGAAAACTGTTTCTGGTTCTCCTGGCACTTTCATGCTATATCTTATCAGGAAAGTCTACTAACCTGGTCTCCAGGTTTGCCTCCTTCACCAGGAGGTCCAGGAGGTCCAGGAAGACCCTGTTTACACAAAAGGAAAAGAAAGTCAGTAACATAAATCACTGAGGGCACAGAGCTGAAAATGATGGACTTCCAACTGTAAAGTAATCGTGTTCAAATAGAAAAGCATTGCTGAGTTTATTACATCACATGCTTTGTAATTTATTTATCTGCAACATATGCAGATAAATACCTGTATGGCCTCTGAAAGTTCTTAGTGGCCTGCCCCTGCTCTTTAGTGATATTTTAGGACATTCACATAGAAATGTAAGTGTTTGCAAAAATACTCCTACTTGTCCTAACTTCAAAGATCAGCTGCTATCAGAGAGCCTGGTCTGCATCTGACTAAAGTTGAGAGTATCAGTGGCAAACTTAGTGAAGTTTTTAGTTGATTACATACTTTCAGACTCAAGATAATGCTACATTTATTTCATTTTTCATTTAAACTTTAACAAGCCAGTTAAAGTGAAAGCAGACAGACTCACCTGGAAGCCTGAGGGTCCGGGCTGTCCTTGTTCTCCTCTCTCTCCAGCAAGACCCTAAACAGATAACCCACAATTCCTAATTGTCACATTCTGTTATCATGGATATTTCAGAAAATACAGAGGGAAAATATTGCAAAATATTCCATTTATGCTGCTCTGATAAAATAAAGTGGATTTTGCTTTTTTTTTAGTGCACTGACATACAAACTTCCACACCGGGTGGGGGTCTGTGAGTCAGTTACGCCAACTAATAATGACCAGACAAAGAGGCAAGGACCTTTTTCCCAGAAATAGCTTTCATATTGGCAGTCTGGGAAATGGAGATATTGACGGGTACAACTACTAAGTGCAGACTTGGAGAAGGAAGAGATAACATCAGTGTTGAAGCTATATAGAGTTAGATATGGGATTTGGAAATACATACAGCAGGGCCAGGGGGTCCAGCAGGGCCGGTTTCTCCATCTTTGCCGGGCAGACCCTGAGGAGAGAGGACAGATAAATATCAGGAGTTAAACCAAAGCCAATAGCAATACTATAAGGACAATAAAAATCTTAAATCTATATCTGAGCTTTTCAACATTATTCATAAACAACACATCAATAACAGTCATAGTTGTAATACTGTTTATATAAATGTATATATTTTTAAATTAAAATAGATTTTAAATGATTATAAACTCAACCAATCACAGGATGGTTAAAATTTAAAATATCATAAAATATAAATGAGATGAAGCAGCATGATTTATTGTTATAGCCCATTCAAAATCCATTTGGAAGATTGAAGTGTGTAAAAGCACAAGAAGAAGTTAACTTACTCTCAGACCAGGAGCTCCAGCCAATCCTTTCTCTCCACCCTTGCCAGGTTCACCCTAACAACAGACGTAAAATGCAGATTTCAGTCAAAATGCCACTACTATTCCACTTGATGCTGCTACTAATTTTAGCGAAGAGAGGGTGAATGTGTTGATGCACATTAAATGGTATAAAGGTGCTCAGCTGCACCCCAGATTGTGCGAGTCAGGTGTATTGTGTCTTGTTGATTCAGGAGTATGATCTTAGCATTGGCAAATAAGACTGCGAATATTACATTGGGTTGTAATTGAAATGTAAAAAAGAAGAAAATTTTTACTAAACAGACTTTGACTTAAAATCTCAATTACTTACAGTTGCTCCCTTGGGTCCAGGGAATCCCATGACACCAGGCTGTCCGCGGGCTCCCTGAGGGCCGGGGGGTCCTGGACGACCATCCTCACCAGCAGCTCCCTGTTAAAGAAAAAAGAACAGAATTACAAACCACACGTGATGAAATGTTACAGAATCTAAGAAATTAAAATTAAGAACAATAATATGATATATCTGTGAACAGATTCATTTAAGAGGGGCTGTGATAACTGGGATGAGTAGCTGCTCAGATGATCTGGTCAAAAATGGGTCTGGAGTGACAGTGAGGAAATAAATGTTCAGTGTCATCTGAGGATATAAAACTACAACTTATCAAGCTAAAATTGTCAGTTTTCTCCCAGCTCCTAAATAAATAACTATAATAAAAAATTATTTCCAGGGGAGGACCAGCTGTCAAATGAAAAGCAAAACATATGAAAAGCAAAACCTTTACAGCTCAAATAATCCTTCAGTCTCTCCATGTTCCAGCTATAAAAAGTGAAATAGACTGCTATGAGATGTAATAAAAAAGAATATAATGTTCATATAATCAGTATGAAAATGTAAAAGGAAAAAAAAGCTAACCTTGTGCAACAAGTGTTTCAAGTTTACAGAGAAAGAAGGATGGACGCCAAGAAAAAAAGGAACAAAATACTGGAATTAAATGTTTAAAATCACAAGAGAACCTGCTCCACTGATTCATAAGGGTTTCAAGAGAGAGTTTTGGTTTAAACACAGTTCTGCAGGTAGGATTTTCTACAAACTTCACAAATATAAAATGCATACATTAGGGGGTTTAAACTAGGGATGCACCGATCTGCTTTTTTGGGCTTCCGATCCGATTTCGGGAATTCGGATATCTGCTGATACCAATATTTGCCGATATCAAATGTGTTTATGTGAACAATATTGTGACTATGGTCCTATGATACTGGTATCAGGTGTAGTATTGGAATACTTTATACATCATAAAATCTTTACATGACAGAAGTCTATCTGGTTGTTCCAAAAGTGATATCAAGAAAAGAAAAGCAACACACAACGAATATATCATTGCATCTATGACATGAAAGTTAACTTACAGAGGGTCCAACTTTGCCTTGAGGTCCAGCATCACCAGGCCGACCAGTCAAGCCCTGTCAGAGAAGAAAAGAAACACAAATGAAGTCTGAATGAGTCATCTAACACGTGCAAAAGCAAGGAGGGAACGTAAAAACTATGGCACTGTGGGTAATATAGGTAACTGTATTTACATGGCTTTTTGGCCCTGTGTTAAATAACTAAGAACTGAGACTTGAACGAGGCAATGAGAAAACATTAATCGTTCATTTGAACGCAAATAATAATCACTTGGAAAATTGTTTGGAAATTCAGTGACTTCAATGGGAAATACAAATGCTGTCGAATGAAAAGTAAAACGTGTGACTGAAAATTTTGAGGATGCATTAAGAGAATGAAGGTCAAACCAACTAACTTCATCCATGAAAGACAGATTATTCCTCTTGGGGAGTTCACAAATACAGAAAAAAGACGTGTAAAATGTCCTCAGTGATTTTGAATACACTTTGGGGAGAGATTTTTAAGTTTATCAACTTCAGCTTTTTGTGCAGAAAGTCAAACAAAACCTTTTATGGCAGAGGGCGCTGCGCCAGATGTCATGAATTGCCTCAGGTGATGTTACCTTCTTCAGCATCAGTTGGGACTGAAAACTACAAGTTTGATAATAAAACCAAACCAACTTTTCATCTTTGCCTGCAACTATCAATTCAAGGTAACGTTATCAGTTACTACAACAGACCTGAACGTCTGGCCAAACTGTTGGGGCAAGCAGTGTGAAGTAGATTGCAGATTTTCACTGGCCCTTCATTCCATGCCATAAACATTGCTTGCCCCTTGAACTTTGATGCTTGGGCTCATTTATCCATCCAAGTTTGGATTGTGAAATCTGAAGTCAAATTAAAATGCTCAATGTGACTAGTATTTGAATTTTACATTCTAGTATTTTTTGTATGCTGCATTTAGCATTATGTGTAGATTACAATAAAAAAGTACTTTTCTTACTGAAAAGATGCTTTCGGTTGCAAAGTGATGAATGATAGGATCCAGTCTTGGATTCAGATGGAAATAACTGATAAAATCTTGACATCTGGTGACTCATCTCTAATCATTCTGTTCAGAGATTTGTTCTTTGTAGCTCATAAAAAGTTCAGTGTTTCACAGGACAGACAGGATCAGTACAAATAACACTTTGTATTAAAACCCAAACTGACACCTGAATATATTTAACAACAATATGCAATACTGAAAAGATGGAATGAAATTTGACACTTTATGTATTATACTTCCATCTTCCTGAAAATTGCCAACATCCAGATCTTATATGGCTCTGTAGGGGTAGAAAAAAACGTACCCTGGCACCCGGAAGTCCAGACTCTCCAGGACGCCCAGGGTCACCATTGGCACCCTTTGGACCACTGGCTCCAGAGGGTCCACGTTCACCAGGGGCTCCCTTTATTAGGAGAAAAAGAAAAAGCATTTGGTCAATCACTGAGGAGGTGACACAATTTTCAATCCCAGAGGAAATGAGTTTCCATTTTAATAGTGTGCAGGAGTTTCATTGACCTGCTGGAGATGAGAAGATTAAAATCTGATAGATTCATTTTGCTTTAAATGAAACTGTCTGTGGGAAGATAATGTTAAATGAGATGTTGGCTTTGGAGATATGGGACATGTAGGTCAGTGGTGCATGACTGAGTAGTGAGCTATGCTGCCACCATCTGGCCATAAGGTGGAGTTACATGTATCGCTGTTGAATAGAGGTTTCATGCGATCACTGATGCTGCTGAGAAAATAAAAGAGCTGACAGTATGTTTTGATTTTCATAGAAAAAAAATAAACAAACAAAAATAAAACCCCCAGAACAAACAAGACAAAACAATGTACTCATCAGTTAGGTGCTGATATGACTTTAGAATAAGCTTTGAGGAGGCACAAGACTCATTATGTGCATCATCGACCACATCATTCTATCATCTGCGAGCTGGTTCATGCAATTTAACTTGATTTCAGAATTATAATGAATCTATGAGGTGAAAAATTATCTTTTGGATATGTCATCTGAGACACATGAGTCAATAAGTTGGTCAGAGTAAAGCAGGTTAATGGGATTTGACTGAATTAATTCATTTAATTTGAGTAATTATTTGTGCAATGCACCAGTCTTAATGAAACTTAATATGATAAACATTAGAAAAGTACAATAGACATCTCCAATTTAGTTTTGAACTTTTATCTATTCTATAAGATCAGTTAAAATTAGTTATCTTGTGAGTGTTCTTTGCTTTGCAGTGGTGACATATAAATATATTAATTTCAATATTAGGCAAGTCCATTTACAATCACTAATTCTTACAATTTAATGAACATTCAGTAAAACTTTGTCATTTATGCAGATTGAGGCAATGTTAGATCACTAAATACTTGGAAGAGGCAAAGGAATATATGGCAGATTTAAATTAGTGTTTTTCTAAATTGTTTAAATTTTTTTATAGTTGATTTTGAAGTTTATCAAATCAAAGTCAAACCAATGTGTAATTGATTAAATGTTTCAGAAATGTGATTTATTTTGATCACAACATAACTTCAAACCTATAATACTGTATTGCATTGGCTACATACATTGTTCGGTATTCTGTCACCAGGAGTCTCAGTGTTACTGTGATGACACTCACCTTGGGACCAGGCAGACCATCTTGACCTGGGAAACCACGGTTACCTGGGGATCCCTAAATAGAAAACACAAAATCTGATCATTTCTCATCAGTTTCATCAAACCAACAATATCTAAGTCACTGAATCTCATAGAGAACCTTAAAGGAACAGTGTTTAAAAATTGCTGACATCAGCATAGAAATAATTTCAAATCCCGAGCACAGCTGTGGATGGACGGTGGCCCTCAGTAGCCACAATTCTTCCAGACATAAACATGTTTTCATGTGTGAGTTGATCCAGTGGCCTCAGGTCCAGCGATGACTGCAGGTCTACAGGTAACTTCTACAAAATTGTGTACACATGTACTGTATTCTTCTATATGTCTTTTAAAGTGATACTTATCCCCAAACTATGCTGTAGCACCTATCATAGATATAAATGGCCCATTCTAAGAGAATAAAACCATAATTGTTAAGTAAAGTGATTTGATACCAATAGAAAAACTGTTTTTATTGATATATTAAATGACTACCGGTATATATCATTGACTTTTGATTTTGTTACATGCTGCACCTTTAAGCAGGCTCCCAGGTGTCACCCAAAACAATACCTAGGAACTGTTTCTTTTATCAAATTTTAAGTTGACTAAAATGACTGACATTTAGATAAATAGTTTTATTGATCCCAAGGGAAATTGTAAAAAATGTTTTATACTTTAATTGTAATCTTCAAATGTGCAATACACACTAGTTGCTTTGCAACAGCAAGAACTATTTTAAGTGAGATAAACTTTATCAAAAAAAGTCACATAATGTATTGGGGGCCAGTGAAGTGGTAGAAAATACCCTAATTTTTACAAATGTAATGGTACTTACTCTCTCTCCAGGAGGTCCAAGTGGTCCAGCAGCACCGGGCTCACCCCTGGGTCCCCTCTTGCCTTCTTCTCCTTGTGGGCCAGGTGCTCCCTGAAGACCACCTGGTCCCTATTTCCGTACAGAAAAAAAAAGTTTTTGAATATGCAAAACATTAGATGAAAAATCTGTTAAATAAATAAAAACAACTAACCAAAGAAAAAAAAAGAAGGGGGGGGGGGGGGGGGAAGGGGGGGGGGGGGGGGGGGGGGGGGGGGGGGGGGGGGGGGGGGGGTGGGGGGGGGGGGGGGGGGGGGGGGGGGGGG
>JBBBVU010000003.1:19611758-19629780 GCA_037177055.1 Atherinosoma microstoma
TGATGGAGAGTTACAGAAAACACCTGATTGCAGTGATCGCCTCAAAGGATTGCTCAACAAAATATTAGCTTATGAGTAACGTAGTGTATATTAGTTTAATATTTTTTGAAAATATTTCTATTGAACCACAATTCAAAAACAATGTCATTATTTTCATAACATTTCTATATATTAGTACTTTTGTCAGTTTCAGCTTATTTCTTGACAGCTGTTTTTTCCCCTTCTTTAATGGAAGGGTTTGAATAATTATGTATACCAATATTAATTGTTTCAAAAGTATTTCAATTATAATGAAAAAAACACTGGAATCTTGCATTTGATACTCTGGAGGTATTTTTTTAATAAAAATGTATTGTAAGACCGCCAGATCTTTCAACCGGCGGAAACAAAACTTCCACCTTCTTCATGGGGGCCTTTACACTACAGCACTGGAAACCCAAACGGTGGCAGGCCTATCCCAGATTCTATTCACAACCCCCAACCCAGTAAAGATTACTGAACGTGACTCCTGGATCCATACCGGCCATTGCAGGAGGTTTCTGCAGCCCAGAGTGGAAAAGAAGGAATATGGGTCTAAGTAATAGTAACCAAAACCACCAACAAATGATGTGATAGCAGACAGCTAGTGTTACCAACAAAGACCAGAGGAGCTCCTCCCCATGTCCAACAACACTTGACCAACCAAGATAGAAGACTCCCTGACATCCTTTTAGGGCCAATAGCAGCATTTTCCCTGTATGCTCGGAGTCTGGTCGCGGTCCTTATCTAATTCCTGATACCTGCTTCCTGGAGCAACAGCCACCAGAATCCCACCTGCTCTACCAATAGCACTGCATCCAAGTTAAATCTGCCCAAGAAACTGAAGGCTACAGGCTATCAGGCAGGAAGTAGCCAAGAAAGTAGTGGTGACGGAACATGTTTGAGTATGGATCTTACTCCCTTGTGTACGGAGGACGGCAAACTGTGCATCGAGATTCAACAGTGGCACACAGAAGGCCATCCTTAAGAATGTTTTGGATATTCGTACTGTTTGATAAACTGATCTTCTTTACTCATGGATTATCCAATTTGAATCGCCTGCTATCATATTTGTTGTTCATTTATTAACAAGAAGATGGAATGTTGAGATTGATTTTATTCATGGGTCATGAACGATAATACTTTCTACTCCGTACATAAGACATGCACTTAGAGGTGTCTCACTTTTACTCAGGATGATAAAGAACCAAACCAGAGTTTACCAGACAGAAGAAGAACAATGCACTTCTGCAATTTGCTTGACTTGAGACTCAGTCACCAAGGCTTTAACCGAATAACGAACAATTTCCTCCACATCACTCTAATGTGATAGTGTTAGGGGATTCTTTATCATCTGTTTGTTTTAAAAGCATATCAGTACTGGCATTAAATATTAATTATGCTCTTAGAATTTACTCACATTATGAAAACTTGTAACTAAACTAGTGATTTTGTTACTAAAGAAACAAAATAAAAGTTAACAGTATGTCCAGCAGTTTCCTCTTTAAGAAATTACACAGAGCTAAAAATCATGATGAATTAGAAAGAATCAAAAGCTGCAGTAACTCACCTGAGGTCCTGAAGGTCCACGCTCACCTCCTTTGCCAGGTTTTCCAGGCTCACCCTAAAATTAACAGAGAGAAACAATGATGGGAAAATATTTGCAGACATTTTTAAATTTTATGCAGCTTTCCTTTCTAGATGTAGAAAAAAAAGAAAAAACAATGTTTACGTAGTTAAATCAATAGGAACGTGTTAGCTGTCGCAACAAGCATTCCTAGTGGACACGTTGAATCACATCATGTCTGCTGCCATCATGTGGAGAAATAGAAGAACTACACTTTTTATGTCAATGAGCCTTCTGTCGGTGAATAGGCATAAAAAAAAATCACCAACGATAAAGCCTAGTCAACTAGAATTTGTTCAACCTGTGGTATTTATTTTTTATGGCTATAACAATTGATTAAGAGCCATCAATATGTCATGTTAGCTCCAATGACACAAGCTAAAGAAGTCCTTTATGAGAAGTGTTTCAAAATAAAGAAATAATTGAATAAATAAATAGATAGTTTTGGTGAGACTAAAAAAGACTAAAAAAGAAAAAATGTAGTTTAAATTAAATGTATGTGCTACATTAACTCAAAACATATGCTATAAACAGACTTTATATCTAAAACAAAAAAAGTTTATACAAATACTGTATATTGTGATAGGGCAACAGATAGGAAGTAATTAGGCACTGATAATGCCTTCAGAGATGCAGTATTTCAGTCGTATTACGTAACTAAACTTACGGGGATGGTTTAATTCACTCTTTGTTGTTTCTTGTCGCTTAACATTCACCTTAAGCTGTTCTAAAGTGCTGTCATTGGTTTAGCCGCAATAAGGTTGATGATAGCAGCATTTTCAAGAGTTTCTGCTAATAATAATGTGAATGTACAAGTTTATTAAAAAGGACAGTTGCACTTACATCATCTCCAGGTTTTCCAGAAGGTCCAGCGGGGCCACGAGGACCCATAGGGCCCTATTAGTAACAGAAAAAAACAAGGAAAGGTGAGTTAGAGTTTCCGTTCATAACCAACTGATGTAAACAGAGGCAATACCAAACAATTTAAACATTGTGCCCGTATTCATGGTGACGACTCCTGCTGTTATTTCCCTCTGATAATCCCTGGCAGAAAACAAAAAAACTAAATGAGACACAGCTGAACATGCAACCTTAATTAATATTTGACCTGTAAATGTGTTAATCTCAAGGTTGCACAGTGGTGTGGTGGTTTGCTCTGGGTCCTCACAGCAAGAGAATTTCCAGTCTGGATCTCAGCTGAGACCTTTTTGTATGGAGTTTTAATTATCCCTGTGTGCGAGTTCTCTCTGGCGACTTCTTCCCGAAACATGGATTTAAGGTAAATTAGTGATTTTAAATTAACTGTAGGTGTGAATGTACGTGACTGTTTGTCTCAGTGTAAGTCCTGTAATGAACTCGTGACCTGTCCAAGGTTTACTCTGCCTCTAACTCTGCCACCTCTGAGAGGCAGAGGCCTCTCCGGAGACTCTGACCAGGATGAAGTGGGTATAAAAATGAATAAATGTGTTAAATGACTGCTAAGATATTACATTAATCAACATTTATTTTACTGTATCAATGATATTGCAGGAATCTGACACGTAACGCACTTTTTGCATTATTACATATAAAACATTTCTTAACTTTCAAACAATATTTTTAAGCAGTTCAGTCTATTTTGTTCCTTACATTTCTTACTTTGTGTTGATTCATCTCTTTACTCTTTATCAGTCTAAATGACCCATCACTCTCTTTTTCTCTGTAAATCCGTCATGACTGAGCAGGTTAAACTAAAGACCAAATAACTTTGAAATAAAGGATATTATCATTTTATCAATATATTTCATGTCCTCCTAAAATTGAGGATCTTTCTATCATTGAACTAATAAGGGACAATTGATTGATTTTTTTTACCCTGATTAAAAACCCTGGAACCAATGTTTCTAAATGAAGAGCCAAAGTTTTTCTCTACATTTCTCATTTTGGCCGTGTTGTGACCTTTCAACTTGTTTTTGGAACTAAGTTTGATTTTAATCACATCTAATGATGTACTGGCACACTAAAAAAGGAGAAGGCATCTCAGACACTCTGTCTGATTCTCTGAACTCCACATGAGCAGATTATCACAGCAGTGGGCAGACCCTGTGCCGTCTACCTGCTGAGGGAATGGGGAAAAAAGGTCTGATTTTGGTAAGCTTTGGGACAGAAGAGGGCTTGAGCAGGAAGAAGAGATGGAAAAGAAAAACGAATATGTCTTGTCACCTGTGAAAAGTCATTACAGTGAAGTGGAAGAAGGCCCGAATGTGCTCTTAGCCCTGCTTTCCACAGTCAGATGACATGTTTAGGTCTACAATTTCAAGTTTCACACTAGAGGATACAAAGGACTGACAAAAAAAATAGGGAGATGTTGAAATAGCTGCAAGTGGCTGGTTGCTGGCAGAAAAATATATACTTTTAGCAGTGCCAAGAGTTTCAACAATATATGCAATACTGAATAAAATATAGATCAACAGACTTATTCAAGGAAATTTTAAAGGTATTAACCTCGTTGCTAATAATAAAGATTGTTTAAAAAAAGAAAAAAGAAATAGCTTGAGAAGTTATAAACATAAATAATCAAGAGCAACAAAGTGTATAGGGAGAAGGTGAAAAACCCATGGAGGTTTGGAGAGGTTAATGAGAAAGTCCTGAAGTAAGTAGTGTTGGCCAGGAAAGGAAGTTTACTGGAGGATACTTACAGATTGTCCGGGCTCTCCAGGCTCTCCTGGGTTGCCTTGGAAACCTTGTGGGCCCTGAGATGTGGAAAGAAGAGACAGATGTGGATTTTACAAAAGCTGAAACCATTTTTTGGTTGCTAATTAAGTTGATTGATAGAAGTTTAATCACTAACTTTCCTGACAATAAAAATAAGATTTAAAAATAATAATGCTCTTGTTTCAATGTCTGAAACAAGACTTTGAACTTCTTTTATTCACATTCTCTTATTGTAAGTTATCCCCGAGTTTTACAAAGTACTTTAATCTGTCAAATTGTACTCAGATCAATAAATAATGAAAACAATAGATAGTTCCTAGCCTTTGTCTCAATCATAATGGCAGATGGCTTTGTTGTCCTAGGCTTGCTATCAATTGATAAATGTAATTTTAACTTAAAACTGTTAGTTGATTAACAATCTAGGGGGCACATATGCACTCAGGCCAATAAATGCGTGCACATTTAATCATTAAAAGCATCTCAGTGCCTGATTAAGCTGCTGCAAATGTCAAGTAATCCCTTTCAAAAAAGTCTACAATGTTTGTGATTACTGTCTTACAGCATTCAGAGTTAGGAAAAAATAAATCTCGTAATGTGAGCTGATCCATGTGATTAAACCCCCAAGCAGAGGCAAGTCAGGTGGCAATTCCTACAGCTCAGCAGCTTTAATATGGAGCTGCCAGGATGTACAAAAAGAGTTACAGGTAGGCAACATTTTCAGGTTGGAGCGGAAAAAGGAAGGGTGTGTTTGTGTGTGTGGTGTAAGCCCAGTAGGCAGTATGAAAGGAAAATTGTCAGGTGTTCTACAGTATGTCTGGGCTGTAGCATGGGGAAAAAGCCCTGAAGCCTGCAGCTGGGAGACGAAAGTATTTGTTGTGTGCAGGAAAAAAGGAGATACTGTCATTTTGGTGAGGGCTTAGTGTAAACATTCATCTGTAACACCCTGTGATATGCTACCTTTCTAGGAGTTTACAAAGTCAGTGGTCACGTGGAGCTTAACATTGTTGTTGAATACTGTAAAAGAGATAGACTTGTGTGGCGTGAGCAGACTCCAACAAGGACTTTACAATTATGAGATTAAACTATGAGTATCCTGTCTGTGAACTTACACAGGATCTCACCTGCTCATTTGTGTGTTGTTTTGGAAGTAAAGGAAGTACTTACAGGTGATCCAGTGGGGCCAGGTGGTCCTCTGGGTCCCATAGGGCCCTGACGGAAAGATAAGAAACCAGAGGCACAGTTTCAGGATAATGATGGATAATTCCATCTTTCAACATGACAACTACATAAACACATAAATGACACCAAAACAATTAAAACAATTAAATTGTACTTTTCAGAATTCTATCTAAGAAAACCTTCATATTTATCCACTTAAACTGAGTCAGAAGCTATAAAAACATATCACCTGCTTTCTCCCAAAGCTACATAATACTCAGCAACTCTACTTGTCAAAACCATAAATCTTTAAAAATTCCTCAGTGACATTCAAACCTTCTCTTCCTCCAGATCCCTCTTTTTACTTCTTTTCAACACCCCCTTCCCCTTGTCTTCTTTTAACTTTTTTTCGCCACCCGTTGTGTTTCTATACAGTTCAAAGGTCATCAGCTGAAGTTCTGTGCTCATCTAAGAAGGTTGGTTGAAAGCCAAATGACTTGCTGCACTAGTTCAGAGAGAAAGACAGCAATAATGCCATGTTTGTTTTAAAAGAAAAAAAAATCTATATTTCATGTGTCGACAGAGCAGGTGAGATTTTCATCTCAGTTCTTTCAGAGTGAAACTCGATCTGCTCTGCAAGAACGTCTGGTTCGACTCATATGCCAAAGTACTTTTTACTTCAGCTTCATGCATCAATGCTCCACAACAGAAAATGACATTGTGTGGGGTTGATAATCCAATTGCTTTTGCTTTTTCTTTCTAACACACTAAACAGACACACTTAAAGAAAATCAGCTGTAAAAGGGAAGGGTGGACTGCAGTATGCTTGTGTCAATAAACTCTTCAAGATTCCAAAAATTCCAAGTTGCTCTTTTAAAAAAACCAAAACAACAAAAAAAAAAGTCTTTGATTGGGACGACTTGTGACAGCTGCTCTCCAGGATCAAAAAATATCCCTTTCAGTAGTTTTGTTTTTATAAACCCTCCCTCAAAAATCAGGGAATGCAGCCAAAAAAAATGTCCCAACACAGCACAGTGCTTCTCAGAAGCGAATAAAAGTCACCTTTCAGTGGGTGTGGGAAGCCTCTACCACAGTGTTTAGAAGCTTATCAATGGGGCTCTATATCCTCAAGAGTTTTGAATATGTGTTTGAGGGTGCTTGTGTGCATTCATTTCAGTGAATGCACTGTTACCGTGTTTGATATGTATGTGTAGAATATAAGTCGGAGAACTGAGTAAGTATTTAAGGGTCTATAAGCTTGACTTGTGATCAAACCAGTCCAGTTCAGCTGCTCTCTCCCCCAGCAGGCTGGAAACTGCCAAAGTAAACGTGGGCTGGCTTCACAGGGACCCAGTATTGTGGTGAACTCTCAGACAGACATGTGGTGGGACCATCAGAAGGAGGAGAGCCACACAGACTGATGCAAACTATGAGGATCTATTCCGACCCCAGTCGCCCCCTCCCTCCCCTGCTGGCGTCTCAAACCTTTGCTGGATAAGACACTGTCAAGCTGTTCTGTGGCTCCATAAATAGCTCCCAAAATGCTTCTCACTCCATTGCAGGCAGGCTGCCATGCCAGCTAACCAGCATCTGCAGTTTTTTGTAAGCTTGAAATATGATGACGATCAGTGGCTCCTTACTTTATGAAATTACTCCTCTGTACTCCATGCGAAGGGTCTCTTTTCCATAAAAATTTAAAACTTTGTACTGTCCTTTCACCATCATTAGATAAAATGCTCACTTTTACCTTTTAATCTCATACCAAAACCACTTATAAAAAGACTGGAAAGCACATCGCAAAAAAAGAAGCTTTTTTTTGTTGTTTCTTCCAATCCTTCATGAGGTTAAATCCTAGATGAAGAATGATGAAATGTCCACCTTCTGATCTGTTAAGACTATAATTCTTCATTAGTTGACGAAAAACTGTCAATCATGTTGTGCCTTGAAAGGTTTAAGTGCAGATCAGCTGCAAAGCAGAGCGTGTGAGCTGATTCTGGCCTTCCAGCTCTCTGACCCAGGTCCTCATGCTGAAAAGACTCTCCAAGCATCTTTGCAGATTCAGTTCATTCGACTGTAAAAAAAAAAGAAGATCAAGGCAGCGGCAGCAGGTCTCATCAAGGCTTGCTCACCATTGGTCCTTGCATCACGCCCATCTGAGCGCCGCCAGCCTTCTCGTCAAAACCACCCGCCATCTGAGCAGCAAAGTTCTGGAACAGGCAAAAAACAGAACATCAGTGGGGTTGTTGTGATGATAATAGTAACTATAATTAAAGTTGCAAGGCAATCTGCTAAGCTCTTAAAGATATCATCCTGACAATTGGCAAGGGTTGACTGAGAAAAGGACAAGAAAGACTTTTCTCAGTCTTTACAAATTAAATTATTTATTTTGACACCAATTGAGCAGGCATTGATATGAAGGACGCATCCTCATTTTGGCAGGAGTGAGGATCAGCTTTTAACAGTTTGTCTGCAGCCGAGTGCATTATGTGAATATTGATGCAGACAGAGGAGAGACAGAGGGCATGTGAACAGTCTTCACAAAGACTTTTCTTACCCCACTCTCTAAAAAGGCTCCTTCCCTTCGCCTCCTTAGCTTTCTAATACCACCCCCTGCCCTCCTACCTCCCCTCCCACCCATCAATCCACCTCCTCCTTTCTTTTCTCCTGCAAAGAATGAGAGGCATTCGATCTATTCTTCCCTTCTGCATCGACACTGTTGTCTCTCTGCCCCCTCCCATTGCCCACAGTTTTGCACATCTTTTGTGTTCTTGCATTATCTCTTTGCTCCACTTTACCCATTTCTCTGGTTGTTTCAACCAGTCAAACCCATTGTCGGTCTTGAATCAAGTGTTCAGCCTGTCAGCTCCCATGTCAGGAGTGAATGCTCACCACCACTGCCAATCACGGGATACTTACACCACCAAGGCCAGGGGGTCCGTTTGGTCCTGGAGGTCCAGGGGGGCCGGGGTTTCCGGGGGTACCAGGCTCACCATCTCTGCCACGGGGACCAGGGCTTCCCTTAAATAAACAGATAAAATTTAAATTAATCTTTAAAAGTACATGAAAGGATACAAATATAGTCTGAAATTGGGTTAAGATTAACAATAGCTAAAATAAATCATGTTTCTGTTAGTTATCTTAAATCCAGAAGTTGAGAATAATTAATCTGAGACTGTTCAGGGAATATTATCTTTATATTTTTACAGCTATATTGTACCACGTTACACATTTTTGAAAACTTGCACCTTTCATTTGAAATGAAATACGGATACAAATGACATGTTCTTCAGTAATAATCTTCCCATTTTGTCATGCAAGTAGAAAAAAGCTTCAAATTGTAATTGTCAGACTTCAGCCTTGGTTTCAGGCCTGTGTGCCAATCTTTGAGCTCAGGAACACTTTGGATAAATCATTAAACAGTTACTGGCAGACAAAACACTACACCATAGTGTTAGCCAGCTACTGCTGACAGCAGCCTGAAGCTCATTTGAGCTGTCTCCAAAGTGCACTGACAGTCTAACATGTCAGACACTGGCTTCACCTGACCTGCTGGTATGAAACACTGAAATATGTCATTTTGAACTGTATGAAAGATTAAAAATAAAAAGGGGGGGTAAGTTTTACAATTTGATATCATTGCCAAAAACACAAAGGACTTAGTTTCTTTACAGTTTGCAGAGCATGCCAAAGAATTTATCAGACTGAATCGGAGTACCTTGCATACCTCTGTGCATGTAGTGACAAATTACCCAGCAAGAAGATCCAAAACAAAGAATGTGCTGAACACCTAAAAGGCTGCTTAACCTCTGCTAGCCAAAACTAAATACATCTTGTGTTTAAATCTGCATAAACAAGATAACTACATGTCATAAACTCTTTGCCTGCAGCGACTATCACATCCTGGTTGTTGTATTAATTAGATGATCAAAGCCTGGCGAATGCAGCGATGCTGATTTCCCACACTGAGCGACTGTGAGGCCTCTGAGAGAAGCCGAGGTTTACATTATGAGTCTCCGACAGTCTCACATCTGTTAAACAACCCAGACCACACAGCCTAATGGAAACGACACATGACTAGTTAGGCTGAGTTGCTCAATGAAAGGCTACCATTCTCATAGCCTGCAAGCTATAACACATCCCCCAACCCACCCTCCAAGTCTTGTAGCTATCTGATTCTAGAGGACATACTGTACTTGTTAACAGAGCAGAGTGCAGCCATAGTTTTTAAGGGTCAGCGGGATAAAAATGCCCCCAAAAGGGATTTTATTTTATTTTTCATTTCAGGATATATCCAACCAACCTTCTCTCCCTTCTCTCCTCTTGATCCACGGGATCCCTGCTCTCCTGGTGGGCCCTGATTGAACAGGAGATGGTTAAGCAGTCAGTAATGTCAGGTGTTATCTCACTACATTTGATCTTAAAATGCAGTTAAAACTCTACCACTGCTCATTTATGTCAAATCATTGTCTCTTCCCAGTCAATGTAACTTGCAAGTAAATGAAATACTTACATGGACTCCTCTTTCTCTGGCATTGAGAACGGACCATAAACACTCTACAAATAGTGAATAACAAAAGCCTCCAAAAGGTAATAATTAAAGAAAAAAAAGTATAAATGCTTAAATAGGTACATACCATTGGGCCTTGTGGTCCTCTTGGTCCTACAACCTGGCGAGGAAAAGGAGAGAAAACGACAAATAAAATGTCATTTACATAGAATAAAAATGTCTTTAATGTCTTTGCTGAAGCTTAAATTTACCAGAGGTATTTGCATACAAGAGGTTAAGGGAGACATTATCGTGTTCCCATCAGGGCAGACTTGTTAATTGCTAATCTCTTTGGGCAAAGCATTTCAAGAAACAAACAGTAAACAATGCCCTCTTATTTCCTGCCATGAACTTGTGCTCCCTCAGAGGGGCAAAGCATTTCCAGGTGCAGCACTGCAGCAGCAGCAGCAGCAGCAGGGAGTTTACTCTCTGTTGCTCTCTGATTGCCTGCAAGGATCTTTATGGTGGATGATATGAGGGCCTTATTTAGCTTGGGTGTCTTTTCATGAGTGGGTTAACAAGCCTTTACTTCTCTGTCTCTCTGATGGTTTCTTCCTTTTGTCCACTAGAAGACTAAACAATATATTCAGTTGGTTAATAATACTGGTGTTGGTGTTTAGATGACTACAACGTTTTTGACACATTCACAGCCAGGTAAAATATGCTGTGTTTTAATGGTAATTTTTCTTGGGTGTTCTGATTTTATGGACCAATACTTTTAGAGACATATGTGTTTGGCATTAGATTGTCCTCAGATTAAGAAAAAAAAAGTAACTTGAGGGGTTAAACAGAAATGTAAGTTTGATAATATAACATCAACTTGTGAGTTGCTATAGGCAATATTAAAGCAACATTTTCTTTGCACAATGTTTAGTTTTAGGCAGTTGTGCCTGTTCCTGAATACTTCTATGTCCACTGGCCATCAATAAGTTCATCGGAGCTCTTAGATAATAATAATAATAATGCATTTTATTTTTAAAGCACTTACATTGAAAGAACAACTCAAAGTGCTACAAGAAAAAAAGCAACTCTTGAAGGCAGCTACCAAACAGATTTGTGTGGTGTTAAACTTACATCTGTAATGTCTCCGGGTTCACCCTTCTGACCCTGATGAAAAAAAAGTAAAGCAGAAAGACAACTATTAAGATGGAAAGAAAGATTTTCAGACATTTTTCTAATTCTATCTCTTTCCTCAGTCACATTATAAACTGCCCCCCTAAGAGACCATTTGATGAACAGTTTTGATTAAAAAAAATTGCTCTCTTATTAGCCAACTTTTAACAGCAAAATGTAGAAGGTAAGTATCCTTTTCAATGTCACTGAGCACATAAATATGACACACAGTATGAACAGGAAATTACTATCATCCATCTGGTAAAGCTTCCTACAAATCTTTCACATCAAACACTCATCTAAATCCATAAACTACAGGGCCATCCTGCAGTCAGTATGAGGACAGACCCAGTTATAATTGTTGGGGAGATTCAGTTCACATACACACACACGCACACACACACGCACGCACGCACGCACGCACGCACGCACACAGAGTATTTCAGTTTCTTATGTCAAGTGTCTTACCTTAGCTCCAGGTATTCCTGTTAGGTGTTCATGAAGGACAGAGATGGAAACATATCAGTTAGTGAACAGACTCACAAAAGCAAACCATGTGGTTAAAGCAGCGCTTTCCCAAAAGCAAAGTAAGTGTATTTGTGTGGGAAGGCTGTTGTAATTTCCTGAAATAAACTATCCTAAAGACCACCACCAAATCATAGTGTTGGTACACAAAGAGCCCATTAGGATTGAATGGTTGACTCGCCATCTCACAAACAGAGCTAAAAGCAAAAGCAAAGCAGCTGCAGGTAAAAAGGAATGGCAGAAAGCAAAGGAAAGGCCTGTGCAGAAAACAGTTTTTTATTGTAACTTTAAAGCTTCTGTGCTGCAAAGCAAAGCATCAAGTTAATTTGTCCTCTTTTGTGACTCAAACAAGTTGGTTTTAATACAGCATGAGTATATCTGAGCCATGTTAAGTAAGCAATATCATTACATTACCTTAAACTATTTTTTTTCTAAATAGGGCTGAGTACTGTTTTATGTTCAATGAAACCATTTTGGCAAGATTTTCTTTCATTTTAGAAAATTCAAGTTACTGAAATGTCAAATGATGCTTTTATACAAGCAAAATGAACAAATAATAGTCTAAAAGTGGCTAAATAGGGATTTGGATCAGGGATCATCTGATCAAAAATGCTAAAAAACTAGATTACGATTCTGACACACCTGCATTGCCTTTTTACCATACGATAGTGTTTGATAGATATAGATTGGTTGCTTTTCAGTCTGTACAAAAAGTGGTGAGGTTTGATAATCAGCCCTATTTATATATTGTTAATAAACAATTCTGTATGTGTTACATACTTCTTACAAAGCACTTTATTATGCCTTGAAAAAGTTACATTATAGAGCAGTTAAATTCACAAGCATGCATTGCAAACAGTGACACTTCTGATTTCATCGATGCCCCTCAGCCTATTTTATTTACATTTCCAAAGCTGACTACCAGTGTTTGGATATTGGGGCCTTTGTTTATCAGGAAGCCATGGTACTTTAAAAAGTGGTGAATAGCCTCCTTCAAATAGTCTGAACTCTCAGTAGAGAGTCATGGTATTTTCTTGCCATCAGATCTGCAGAAATCCACAGAGAGGATATAGAGTAGAAATGTGAAGCTGTGTCTGCTTGACTGAGGTATTTCCTTAATGACTCCCACATGTTTTCATGATACTCAGGGAAAGAGAGTATTCAAACAAGATGGGGCCAAGGTGCGCCAGTGATGGAAAAATGATGGTGAGGTTAGCATTTCACTGAAATCGTGTCAGATGTGTCACTGTTGCTGTGTATTTCTTATCATTTGTTTGTGTTGGGGACAGAGAACTGTTCACATCAAAGCCTGACAGAAGTTAAACAGCAACTTGCCAAACTTTGATTAATACAAATTTGCTAATGTGTTGTTTCCTCCCCAAAATAAACAACATGATCATGAACAGTAATTTATTTATAAGGGGTGTGAGATAAATAAATTACAACCAAAAGATGAAGGCTGGTCAGCAGCGCAGATGGGGCAACACTCTCCGAATGGGATTTCAGGTTTGGGGCAGTCTTTCAGCTCCTCGCAGACAATTTCATCGCACAGGACCGTTCCAGTGTCACACACACAGATGCGACAAGGCTCAGGTTTCCATACATCCTTGTCGTTATAACGCTGTCCATCTAGTAAACAGCTAAAATCGTCCTCCTCTGTGTGTGGGAACACAGTAAAGGATACACAGGCCAAAGCAGTTAGGAGGGAAAAAGGAGATTAAACATCAGACATGAAAATCAGTCACTCTAACTCTAAATAAATAAAAGCTTATATTTTCTCAAAGCCACATGTCTTTCAAATCTAAAGCAAATCAAGCATTCCTTTTCTCGGCTGGGAATCACACATGGAATGTTCAAATGGAATCACGAAAAACTAAAATAAAGCCTAAACTGCTTAATCAACATTCAATCAGGTGCTTTAATAAAGTGTTAACCGTACCTCAGTGACATTAAACCAGAAACAGAGTTACCTCTTTCTGACTAGTTTTTTTAAATCTATTTGTCACCTATGCTGATTAGTGCACATCAACAAATTTTCTAAATATGTTTTTAAATTAGGGCTAAAGAGCATTTACCTACAGTTAAGGCTTCATTTAAACATTTAAAAGATCAACCTGATGATTATTCCTTTTTAATTAATCTAATATTCCATTTCTTTTTTATTAAGTCAATTTACCTGTAGATATTCACGCTTACTATTAGATACAATGCTTCAAATGCCACGTAATAAAGTCGCATTTGAAAGGTGAACAGATGTGTGCCACTTTTATTTGAAAAAATACAACTTATCGATTATTAGTTTTTATTCGTAACATATTAATATAACATAATTCGGTAATTAATAAACTGACTGATATGGCTTCTTTCTGTTAAAACTGCATCTTTATTGTTTCCAAAGTCTACCCAGTAATGCCAGGTATTTGAATTCATATGTGCAATCTCTCAAGTGGCCACAAGGTGGCAGTGTAACATCACACAATCAAAGTCAACCTGAGTAAGATCTGCAGGAAACCTTCAATAACTTCACAGGAACAGGAGACCATGTGCCTAAATTCCTCAACAAGTTAAATATAGGGTTCGTTTACACAGCAGGAGACACCCTAATTTACTGCAGAAGAGACAAGAGTTTGTATTCAGCAAATGAAATGTTTGGATTTCTTTTTTTTCCCTTTTTCCTGAGACCATAGTAAAGAGAGCACAAGAGAACGTGATGGAAGTAGGTCCTGATTGAATGCTGGTACTGTACATGGACGGAATTACGTCACTCAAGCAAATCTAACAATCAACACAGGCAATTAGCAATATTTGGGTTTATTTTCCAGTCTTCTACAGAATGGCAGAAACATAGGGCCAAACACCTGCTGAAAGAAACGCTCTTATTGGAATCACTAAACCTGTGCAGACGGGTGAGAGTGGTTGATGCAGCAAAAGACAGGCCTTCGGGTATGGACTTCTGAGTGGGTGAGGAGAAGGAGAAAGCACAGTGGCTATATTTACCTTTACGCACTGCTTAAGACTAGGTAACCTAGTGGACCTCAGTACCAATGAATGGAGTCTTTCTAGAAAGGGACAGAGTGGACAATTCACAAACTATTGCCTTGTATAAACACGGGGTGCATTTTAAACCCCATCTGGAGACCACAGCTGTGTCAGATGCCAGTTCAAACATGTTAGAAGAAAATAGTAAGCTTTCATGCGCATACCTGCCGGTTTTGACGTTTAATTTTTACAGGCCTGGAAGTACTATCAAATGCCTGCACCTGTCCTTTCATTGGAGATATGAGTGTTTATCCTGATATGGGATATTCTGGTACAAGGGTTCCTCTATCTACCTGAGAACTGATAGATGCCAGGTTTTTCATCACTCAGGATAATTTGAAAGTCTCCTCTAGTGAGAGCTGGCAGTCATGATTCTTTCCAGGGGAGTAAAATGAACTTTTTGTAAAGGAATCTTTGGTGTACTAAGCAGACATTTAGGTTTCTAGTTTGGCAAAGCAAATTTGTCAGGCCAGGCCATCATTCTGCTGCCATGATGCTGGACAGGACAAAATAAAAAAATAAAAGTTTTTGGTAAAGTTTTGGCTTTGATCCTGCTCTTCTCCTGTCTGATTACCATTATGGCTTCATTATTTGCATGGTCAGTCAGTGGCCTCTTAATAGAGGGTCAAAAAGAATCTTTCTCCCCTGTGACTGACTCCAGAAAACTACTGTGTGGAGGTCACAATCAGACCCCTTTACTACTTCTGCGCCTCCCCCCAAAAAATTCCTCATCCATTTAAAAAAGAAGGGCTTGCATTATATCCAAGGGCCTATGTCTCTGAAAAGGTAACCTGACACTTGCAATTACTTCAGCATAACTATTTCCCCCCTTTTTTTCTTTCCTCTGGGAAAATACACCTTTTCTTTGCTTTAAAAGCTTAGAAGTCTTGACTTGTGCACTGAAAAGACACGTCTTAGAACTGCAGTCATAAAGCCACTGTCTTATATTTTTCCAGTCACAACTTTTCCTCCCTGGCTCTGAATCTCTCTGGACTGACTGTCACAGCTTACGGGTAATCTTCCAAGCAGATGGAAATACTGAAATCATATGGAATATTATATTTGACCTTTTGTGCCCCCTAAAATGTCTTTCTGTGGATGCTAAAATCAATGATAATAATGGAGAAGCTTACTCCAGTTTTACACACACAAAAAAGGAGAAACTAGAAAAGTCATTAAATTCTAAATCAGATAGGTTACAAACGGTTTGCTTCTTAATGGAGAGAACAACAAAATAAGCCCGTTGGAAGTTTTTAAAGGATATTTTAGTGATTGGTCCACCTTTTAGCCTTAACAAGCCAGGATTCGCCTGAATGCCCTCTGACAGCGATGGAATGTGAACACTTTTCACCAAAGGCCCTTGAGCCTGGCCACCTTTCACTTTTTATGCATCCCCTCCCCCTCTCCTCCTCTATATTAAGTGAATCTGCAGTTTAAAAGGAGTCGGTCCAAGCCCCTAAAGCACCCACAGGTGTCAGGCAGGTCTACTTTTACAGAAAAAGGGAGGTAGGTAGTGAAAAGCACTAAAGTGCGGACAATTAAAATACCAGTCTTATGTCTTTCTATTTTCAAACAATAGATGACTCCGTTACCCTCAAAAACCAAACTCACCACATAAAATAATGTAGAAAATAATAGCCCAATAGAGTCCAACTGATGCTCCAGCGAGAGAGCAAATGGATCAAACTTTTGAAGGTTATTTCGCGAAAACGTCCCGAAGCTCTCCATCCATTTCTCCAGTCCTACGCGCGCCCACAACTCTGCTGTGATTTTTAATTATACCTTTCAGATGCAGAAATATCATTAGGCTACTTCTGGCAAAGTGAAGTTCTGTCATCAGTCTTGCACCTTTTCACCGACCACAGCATCCAATCAACTGTCAATTCTCCGTGCGTAAAAGTTGTTTCAAGATGGTCAATTTGCCCCAAACTAAGACCTAACCTGAATCTAAAGTTCTGGTTCCGTGCATAAAAGTAAACATATGTCATATAAATGTGGCCATGAGGTTGAACTCTTTGTATGTACACTGTGATAACTCCAGATTTTCTTTATCAGAGAAATAAAACTGACACTTACGGTCACCATCCTGTTGACATCTCACAATGGCTAATAGACAAACTTGGGTTGCTACAAGTAGCAGTACAGTCCTGGAATCCATAAAGCTGAACATGTCTAAATATTAGACATGCAGGGTCCCTGTGGGAGAAAGAAGGGAGCGAGGGGAGCGAAGGCTTCTCTCACTGTTTAATGTTTTGTGTCCCCAGTTATAACAGCCAGACCATTCGGCATTCACCCTTTCCAAAGAACCAATGGGGGAATCCAGCCGCAGGACCCGGACCTGCAGCACAAATTCAGCACCGACCGCTTCAGGCCAGACGCGTTAGTTTTATGTGTCCGTTGCCTTCAATGAATCTTCGTATATTCCCAAATATCAGTCCAGCCCCTTACCCCCTGTCAGGCTGAAATTTGAGCGCCAGTTTCCCTCCCATTCTGTCTCCCAGGTTCCATTATTCCAACCTCAGACCACTCCTATCCCCACGTGCTGAAATGAGCCCAAAAAGGAAAGAAACTTTTTTTTCCTTCCCTAATTTTGTTGTCCGTCCCCTCTCACTGCCACATTCTTTATCCAAAGCATGACGATGTCAGGATCACTTCGTTACGCTGAAATAACGCGCCTCTTTTAATGTTAGGTAGATCTGTCAACAACAAAGGTTGTCATTAGAAAAAACCTCGAAAAAAACAAAACGTTGGGGCTGCCCGGAAATTTAGCCCCCCTAAGGCCAAATATTCTGTAAATGTTCTTAACACCAACGTCTCATCCAGAAGTTGGTGACTTCTGGATAAGATTGTTGTTTGTTTACCAGAACAATTAAATTCAAAGACTCAGAATACCAGAAACACAAGTGGGAAAGCTCTGACAACAGGGAACATTTGTCACACAAAACCATTCTGCCACCCAAAAACACACATGAGGGTGTGAAATCATTCAGGAAGTTGTAGATAAAAAAAACAAAACAAAAAACAGATAAGCTTAATTGGCAAAACATTTGCACTTAAATACTGTAAATCAAATGATGGTGATGAAAGAAAATTAGTTCTGAAGCCCCCCAAATGTACAAATTCATACATTAAGAAGGCAAAATGACCTAATCACTACATATTCAATTGTCCATTTGCAGAAGACAATGTCCCCTGGACTTCCATGAGACATTTTTATAATTTGCTATTAGTTTATGTTTAGGGTCGCCCAAGTAAGGGGGGGAGGAGGGGGGGGGGGGGGGAGGGGGGGGGGGGGGGGGGGG
>JBBBVU010000003.1:19641925-19657459 GCA_037177055.1 Atherinosoma microstoma
ACACCGTGTTTGAAAGACATAAAAGCATGGGAATGCACTTAATTAAAAGTATAACGTACAGCTGGTTTGGAAAGTCAAAATTATGCTAACACATCACTGATTAAGAGCTAAACCATAATCTTACACAATCACACTAATGAAAAATAAAGATCGATTGTATTGAGTGTAATTCCAATAAACAGTATTTATTTCCAACAAAGGTTAGCAACCCACATTAATGAGACACAACTGTGAAGCTTTGTTTGTGATTTCCTCCTGTGTTTATTTCATTCAGCCCCTGCAGAGTAATGACTTCACTAATTAAGGTCTGGAAAGAACATGCTACAAACAAAATAAAGTGAGAAAGAGAAGAGTTTATAGTCCTTCATGCCAAGTTGTCCATTTTTCCTGGAAATTTCAGGTCTCAATAAAGTTCTTTGGGCAGAATTGGTGTCCATAATGCAAATGTAATCTATTGGTTTCAATGATGAACAAGTGACTAACTGCAGATCCATCTTAGAGTGATTTATAGGACCCATGAATGTTATTTATTGCAAACCAAATTCTTTTTATTCCGTACTTCTGTGGCTGCCATTAGGTACTGTTATTTTTCCATTTGAAAACGTATGAGATGGTTCCAAATGTCAAATATCAACATTCCTGGAGACACAAAGTTTGTGTGTTTAAAGCCTTTTATTACTGCTGTTCTCAAAGAAGCTCTACAACTGAATGAACAAATTCAATAAGCGTTACATGACCAGATGAAATCAGATTAAGAAATTATATTAGAAAAATAAATAAAAGAGATTATGTCACCACTGCACCTGAGCTCCCACCCCTTCAATATAATGTATCATTCAGATGATATTCAATCATGGCTCCCTGTCAACAGATCATTTCAGCACATCAAAAACAATGTCCTGGTTGCCTCTCATGGTTGTGACACAGTGAAAACACTAGAAGTCATGTCTGTGAGAGGAGTACTGTGGTGTAGCCTGAACGTATGGAACTCATTTCCTGCAGTAGATCAGTGAAGGATTGGCACATGAATGGGCCCATTTATAAAGGCTGAGAGGTTTTGCGGATGAAACCAGGTGGTGGAATCTTGAAGGTGGCGAAAAGAAAAAATTTACTTGAATTGAATCAGTTTGTGTTGTTCATTGTTAAGACCACACGGAGTGGTGACTGAAGATGATAAGTGCTTTTTGGACAGCACTTTTGCCAAGTATTTAAATGACTTTATAGAAAGAAAATTAAAGACAAAGACAAAAAAATCTAATCAACAACAATTAACAAATAGAAACATAAAAACGAATGTAAAAAGACAGAGTGGAATCAATGAGGCACCTTTACGCTAACATGTCCTCACTCAAAACAAAGAGCAGGTTGATTTCCCCATCCCCCTCTGCAATGAATGGAGTTTATTTAATATTTATTCTAGTTACGACATGTCAGTATAATGACTTGAGAAGTGCAGAGGTTCAAAGAGGTTCTTCACCCCCATTTTTTTCTCATGAACTTTTTTTCTTCGATAGTGGAAGACAAAGCAGCGCTGCATAAAACAACTACAAAATATTCACAAAATGGATATTTAGAGAGAAGGATGTCCAGAAAAACATGACTCAAACATAAGATTTCCCCCTGGAGACTGGTTTGTGTCCCATGTAGGCCTATTGTTTTTGGTTTGCTCTGTGGTTTGTTTAGACTTAGATCACATTGGCCCATTGGTCAGGTTTGCTTAAATAACATAAAAAACAAATGCATCTTATATAAAAAAGTCTCAAGTGAAATCCTTCTGCATTGAAAAAAATGCTTTGATTTGAAGCCTGAATTTCCAGCAAAGTGATATGATTGTGTAATAGTCTGTGTTTGAGTCTTACATACAGGAATTTGGTTTATATTAGTAAAACAGCAAAACTGTGCCGTATTCATTTCTACATGTTTTACCTTCCAAACAAACATGACTCTACAGCCAACACACTACTGCTCCTTGATTTTGGCAAACAATCAACCACTTGCCCAATACAGTCAAGTCTGAAAGATTAGATGTAATGTCTCTTTCTAATTAATCAACTTATCACATTACAGAAGATATGAATGCTTAATTATTGAAGTTATTTCCCAAAATGCTCTAAAAGCCAAATAATCATGTCATTTTGCTGTGCAGTGAACCTACTCACTGCTCCATCAACGTTTTATCCCAAATCACTATATTTCCTGACTTAAAATGTACTAGAAAATCCAATTCCTCATGCAAACCAATGTAGGGTCTAGGTATAAAATGTAATTTTCCTGAAAACTGTTAAGATGGATTTATAGCGTTTTTGAAAAAAACTCTTCAATCATTCTCTACCAATCTACCTTTTAGTGGCCCCTAGTGACTGAAACCTCAACACCACCAATAAAGATATCATATAGACAAGAAGTTATTTATTGATATGACATTTGTCTTGTGAAAAGCCTAATTGGCCCTGTGAATGACAATGTGTCCAGGATACATCCTGCTTCATCCTATAACAGCTTGGATGCACACTGGAGAGGAGTAAATTCAAAATCAGTGACTGTTGCTTGTTTAGTGTCATTATCTGAAGGTCATTATCCACTTAGAAGCAAAGAGACAGCAGCTGTAGTCTATGAACTAACTCTCCATCTCCGGCACACATTTTTGCCCTCAGGAACCCTAAAGAAGCCAAGCCTAGTCCCTCCCCTCTTTTGTAAAATCATAGCTACAGAAGCAAACCTGAGCACGTTTGTTTCCTCAAACCAGAGGTAGAACGCCACACCTTTGACAGGTTACAGCCAAAACAAATGTCCATGTGATACACCAATGTCCTCTTATTATAACAGTCTGCTGTATTGATCCTTCCTCTTAATCATATATCAAACCCAGACTCACAACAACTTACAACAATCTGCAGCTATCAATTATGATGATGAAAGGGGAAAATATCAAAGTGAGACCACCATCCATACTAACCAGAAAACTACCCATCAAATGACAGGAAGTCATAGCAGCCTGACTTTTAACTAACCACACCTACTGTGCATTTGGTAATAATTATAAGCCTACCGGTAAGATTAATTGGTGTCATGTTGCAGCAAATAAACAGGACACACTTACCTCATTTGTCTCTCTCTGTTTTGTACACTTATACAGAAATACTGCACAAACACATACTCTCATTTCAGTTCTGTCCACTATATTTGAATGGGGGGCAAATAAAAAGAAACACAACCAGTGACTTTTAAATAAGGCACTTATTCCAATATATCCTGATAATGGAGTCATGTGCCACAACCTACACTGTGTGACACACCAATAATAAAATGTCTCCTTTTGGTGAGTTAATAGCGGGGTTGAAGCATGTCAGTGCTTCAGATGACAGACATTTGACCTAAAACATGCCATTAAGTCGAAGACTGCGGCTCCCCCCACCCTCCCACTCCCCTTTAAGTTAGACTTCAAAGTGTGTGTGTTCAGTAAATGTTTGGTTTTCAGGAGTCGATAAAGGGAACAGTAATAGAGATAACTTTATCTCTTGCTAATGGTGTGATTGAGCAAAAATACAAACCAGATTTAGATCCATAAATGTCCTTTTTTTTCTTTTTTTAGAAATAAGAAACTCCATTATGTGAGTTTTAAATGAGTATTTTAACACTTTCTTCTAGATATGGGGATTTCTGACATTTGGCAGAAGGGGATAAGGAGTAGCTATCTTAAGTTACTAGCCTCAGGTAACCGAAGATCAGGGCTATGACTGTCTGGTAAGCCCACTTTTTTCTCTATACCTTTTTCAAACTTGTGGCCTTGAATCCAGACTGACACTCCCCCAAAGCAACATCACGTGACTGAATTTAACACACTTCATAGAGCTCCCCCTGGAGCTGCAGAAGGGTTTATGCAAGTTTTTGCACAAGTGTAGCAGAACTCACAAACACATTTACACAAGACTGTGATCTATAAGAAATTGCGAAGATTCCTCAAATTGATTTTTTTCCCCATTCACTGTAAGCTGATTTGTGAAATATTGTAGTTGCATAATTGCAAAGCAAATAGTGTCTGTTGCAGAAAACGGAATGTTCCACGCACAACTGCACAGTCATGGCCAAAACCATGAATCATAAGAGTGACATACATCCAGGAATAAAGAGGAGAGAGAAAAATTCAAAGTGGGAAAAAGCATGAGGCTAGGTGTTGTGGAAAAAAGATAAACTCTTGGCAGAGAATTGTCTATGACAGCTTTGATTCTCTGTGGATTTACAGAGACGTTGTCCAAAAGAAACAGATCCCCATTTCAAGAGACGAGAAAAAGAGGACAGTTCTCTTTTGAAAAACAAAGGCGCATTGAACTATGTGCTTGAGCCTCAAGTGAGAGACAGGAAAAGGTGACCTCAAGTGTTAATGAAAAACAGAACATATGTGGGATCTCTGTGACATTTCCTTGGACCTCTTCAGTATTGCCGCTCTCAATTTGCAGTGATGATTTTGTGATTGGTAACAACAAAACAATAGTTTATTCCATAGGGGATTTTTTGCGTTTCTAATTGTGTTTGTCTGTCTTTATGTTTTTTCTTGTCCTGCACTCCCATCCCCTTACACTGAAACTGACACAGCAACTCTGAGCTGTCATGCCCCTTGAAAAGCTTTGAGGCATCACCCCATCTCTGTTCTTATTGGACTCCATCTGGAGTCACTCTTTTTTCTTTTTTTTTTTATAAAAAGAAAAAAAGCGCAGTTCAAACACTCCACAGTCTGGTGCTGTCGGCACAGCTGTTGTGCCCCTGCAGGTCTGAGGACGAACAACAAAAGGGGTCAGTAAGAGGAATATGGGAAATAAGTCTTTGATAGCTATAAATTAGCCTGGGATTAATCTCCAGCAAGTTTACAAAAATATGTTAACTGCTTTTTACTCTTTCACTGTTTAGTTCTAAAGGACCACTTTTTAATTTTAGTACAAGCTATCATAAGGTATATACTTGTTCTAAACAGTGTGCAGAATAAAAATAAATCAGGCATTTTTGCAAAGATTTATGTAGCAAGTCTTTAAGTTCTTCCAGAGAGTAAAACTGCTGGTAAGTTTTAGAAAAGCTTAATAGGGATCAAAGCTGACTGCATTTGTTTTTATTAGTATCAGCCCCTGATGTGTTACATTGTTTTAGGTTTATTTTGCTGTTTGCCAAACCTATATTACAAAATGGCTCCAGTGTTGAACTGGCAAGCTTCACTTGATGTTGATTCTCAATGCAGTCAGCAAAATAGACATTTAATGATTAATCCAGCCTGACTGACAATTCATTATTTCTAAAGAATACTACCACAACATTATGATTTCCCTCTGGGAATAAATAAAGTATTTTCATTTCATTCATGCAAAACAAGCTAACCTGAAACAGAAACTAAAGCTATTCTTATAGTGTCTTCATTTGAATGTAGTAATAAAATTTCCCACTGGTTCCCAAAGATAGTTAGATACCCCCCAAAAAATGGAAACACGCGTTCCCTGGTTTGAGACAAAATTTTTGAGACCTTTACACCAATCACCAGTGTGTGTATTTACTCAAGATGGAGTCTTGTAATGAATTATCTAGTGGAGGTCTGTAGGACACTGGCCTGTAGAAGTTCTGACATTTGCGGCCCTCTTGCCCCAGCTGAATCAATAAAAGTCAGCATTGTCACAATGTTACACTCCTGACCCCCACCCACTCACATAAATACACGTGCACACACAAAACTATGCTTAGTCATAGAAGCAGCCACTGGCATGCAGACACAGTTACACACTCACACATCCAAGACACTAGACCCTTCCCAAATGCGTACATTCCTCACACCCAGATGAGATCCTCGGCTCTTTCCTCGGCTCTGAGCCCTGCTGCACGTCACTCCTGTTACACCGGCTTGTTATGTGAGTCCAGTCATGCACTTCTTTTATACATTTTCTTTGATGCTGACATCATGTTTTCAACCTCACTGTGGAATGTAAAGCTGCAGCATCCTTCGCTTTTCAGTGGTATACAAAACTAAAGCTTGAATAGATGCAGGGTACTGAATGCTAGACATGCACAGATGAGCATGTTTCCTTTTGCAAAAGTTTTTTTTTTATTCAATTAAAGGATGAACAGACATTTCATACACATTTATTCATTCAAAATTAAGTGATAGGTGAGTCCAAACATTGGACAGGTAGTGTAGTCAAGATTTTCATCTTCTCAAAATCAACTTTATTTGAATTAAAGTAGAGCCAACTTCTCTGAATGCAGTTTAAAAACAAGATAATTATGGTAAAAGCTGCCACATGTCGTCCAAGAGGCAATAAGTGAGGCATAAACCTGCCAATCTTTCTCTGGTCAGTGCAATGGAGAGGCCGTGAAATCACTAATGTGATTTATATGTGAAATGACATAGTGAGTACTTAGTAGTTAGTACCAATTAATCTCACAGATTCTCACTGAGTGAATGTTGGAATGTTGGCAAAGACGGTGGTGAGCTGCACATCAAAATCATCAATTTAAAAACATGGATTGGTAAAGTTCTTTTAATTTAATTCAGTTTATTTCCACAGTGCTACACACAAAACAAAAGTTTTTTAATGGAACTTTAAAGATACAGTCCAATTCAATCTAAATGAGTAAAAGTAATTATAACTATACAATGGCAATGCATAAAAAGTTGCCTATCTGGGAAACCAACACATCAATTTTCATTTTGACACCATCCTAAATGAGAGTGGAGTTGTAAAAAAGCATCAAAATTACTAAGCATAAAGAGCATGGACAATTTTCACAACTACAGAAAACAATTGGAACAATCAGAAGAACCTCATTTGTTATTTATTTTCCTTCACATAATGACATCACCATGGGGCACATTTCCATAATGTCTGCGAAATGACAAGTATGGCCCAATTTTAAAAAGATAATTTGTATATTTTTTGTCATTCCCTACTTTTTAACCAATCAGCTGGCCAATAGGAGCAGGCTGGAGTTCTGAGGATAGTTACCTTAAAGGGACAGGAGCCAAAATGCAGTGATTCAGACAGAAAGGGATTTACCTTGCTGCAGAAATGTTCTGAGGTTTCTGTCACAGATGTGAACAATGACATGATGAATCTGTAACTAGATGTTTAATCTAAATCCCCCCGATGCTTTTCAGCATCACCCTTTCTTCAAAGAGTCAAAAATACATCCCAGAGCCTCTGGATCTTTCCTGTGACCTAGTGGTTGACTAAGTGTTGCATTACAATTCAGCTTGTAATTCATGTAACAGCACCTCCAAAACACTGATCCAGGTTTTGCTTGAAAATTTCAATTTCATATTGAAAAAGAAAACCCTGCCAGTTAAAAGTATTCTCTCTAAATCAATGAGACTGGAAAACCAAATAGATTATTTGACATGTACATATTTTTAGAATATGGCAATTATTTATACAACGCCCCAATAATAGTATAATTAGTATTATTCCTTCAATTTCAGACATTAGCACACAAAGCTGTAAGCAGCATATAACAAATGTCAACAATTGAAATGACATATTGTAACAATGCATATTATTCTGTCTGGTTTGAGAAGTGATGCCTGTATTTTTTTCTTTCTGCTCTTTCCTTCCAATCTTCAGGTCACATTGAGTGCTCTGGCTGACTCTGTAATCTGGCTGAAAGCGGGCCACATGGCTTTGGATCTCGTGAGGAGATCCCTCTCTGTGGCTGCTCATTCTTTTTAGCCAGCATCTAAGCCGCCAAGGAATGCTGAACTTTCAGACTCGGGCTGAGAGTGAAAGACAGGCATGTGTGTAGAGTTAGCCGTTCTGCTTCTGCTTGTAAGTCTCTGCCAGAGCTGTTTATTTTTATGTCTGTATGACGTTAATGGACCATTCATTAGAACTGTTTACAGTATACTTAGATTAAAGCTGGTCGTATAGAATTTAGGGCTAGAATAACACAGAATACAGATCTGATTTTGCAGTGAACTTCTCTCATAATGTACATTGAAAAATACTTTTAGTTGTGTAAAGTTTTAAGTTTTTTTCTTAGGTAGAAAACAATATTGTCATTCAGACTTTTGGCCCTTTGGGACCCCCAGACTTACAGCATTATGTTTCTGAGTCACACGTGATAATCTCTGAAATGAGTCCAGTTGAACTCATTAACCTGAAGCTGGTGAAATGGGTCAATTCATGCACCACAAAACATTTGCAGACTTTCCCTTGTACTAATGCATCAGCATAAATAGATTTGAGATTTCTCAGTTTTTCTTCCACAAAGAGAAGAAAAATTGACTTGTTCAAATAGATAGATACATTTTTCTGATTCTGATCCTAAACAAATAAATACAATCTTTAATGTGTTTCATTAAAATTCTGCTCATAGATGCTTCATCATTGTTTCTTTTTTACAGGACAGTACATAATCATGATGAATGACTGATTGTTATATGAATTTTGAATTTCAAGCACAAAATTTGTTTCATGTAAAAATCAACATTTATCCTGACTCAGATTAATGGACCACCTCAGCTAGGTCTTTGCAAGCCTATTAATGAGTCATTCATTTCGGCCAGATGTGTTTAAGTGTTTAAGAAACATCTAAAACATGCAAGGCAGTGGTACTTGAGGATGCTGTAGCGGTCAGTTGTTTGTGTCATTTCTCAAAATTGTATACCACGTTGACGAAGCAGGTTGCTTTTGATAAGCAATGTTGAGAAAATGAAACTTTGAATGGCATTGTGTAGATAATCACAATAACCTACAAATTAGAGCAAAGTTATTTTAAAATGTGTTGTAATTTTACCCAAACTAAATATCTTTGAATGTAAATATGTTGTTACAATTATAAATTGAGTGGGTGAGCCTTCCACTTGAAAAATGTACACTTCTAGAGAACTTCTGGTTGCAACTTAGTTTTTGTGGGACTAGTCTAACTAGAAATTGTGTTACAGGCATGTTTGACCACATCTCCAGAAAGTAGTAGTGTTTTTTTAGGCAGACAGGAAACAAGCAACAGAATGGGACTAATGATAAGCCATAACTATGAAGATTTAGCTGGGTTTTGTAACATGTTGACCTTATTATGTATATTAATTATGGATGTGAATCTGACATCAACTAACGATTCAATTCAATTCCAATTCTTGGGGTGACGATTCGATTCTGTATCGATTTTCGATTATAACTTTGCTGATTCACAAAAAATACTCTTTTAGTAACAAAGGGTACCATATCCAGGATTACCTACATTCCTTTAAAAGCTAGAATGAAGTTTTCAAGGATAATCAAGTGATTAAAATATTGAAAATACACAGAAGCAATCTTTTGATGAAGAGGTGACATTTATTTTTGCTTACCTTGCAAACTTTAACATTTCTTTGTCACTTAACAATAGTTTAAAGAGTAGTCTGTCAAACACTTTGAAAGTCTTAAAATATCGGTTCTCGAAAATTTTTGATCGATTCAAAATCTTCATAAATAAGAATGAGAATAAGAATAAGAATTCTGATGTGAATCGATTTTTTTCTGCACCCCTGATAGTATTTCTAAACCAAAGAATAAACTTTGAACACCAAACAATTTGCACATGGAAGCAAAATGAAAAAAAAAAAATATTTAAAAAAATAAAGGAAATAAAAAAGTGCAATGACTTTGGAAAAGCTTTGCTGTCAAGCCATTTTTTGCATTCATGAATTACTTGAAGGTTCCATCTTCCTAATCTTGTACTGTCTCAGGCTTTGTTGGGCCATACTAATGCCTGTGGAGATGGACCTGCTTGCATATGCATCCTGTTTTCCAAATGCACCACTAAATCAGGAGGTGTATGACTCACTAAAACGCACTAAAGCATTTGATATGCCAGGTATCGCAATGTCTGTTTTGTCATTTGTAAAGTTGAGATGGTGAGTTTAAAATTGGAAGTGTAAATGTCTTTGGCCGAATGAGGACTATTGGCATCTGTACAATAGAAACAAAATGAGTTGTGAAATGTCTGGACCATTTTCTTTGAAACTGCAGTGTTCTGCACCGTGGATCAGTGTAGCCATTTTATATTGCTTCATGAGAATGGGTTGTGAGGGAAGTGACTGAATGAGTTATCATTGATGCTAAACTGGAAGAAATGGAGGGACAGCAAAGCAGAACCTAGCTACCGAAAGACAAAATCAGTAGTAACAATCCATCTTTATGTTGCTCTAAAACACAAACAATGAGCACTCAAAAGTTTGGGAAGTTTTATTTTCCAAACTTTTTACTTAGAATTGACGTAGAACTTGCAGGACAAATGACTGGTCTCCGAATAAGCAAACAGGGTGGAGGTCTTCACTATGGCACCTCAGGTATTTAATATAAGACAGCGTGGCCACTTAAACTACATTTCCTCTTACCCCTCCTCCTCCCCGTGGTGTACTGGTGCTCTTGCCTTGTAAACTTAGTCTCATCAATAACCTTTTTGAGCAGGTCTATTTGGTTATGAACACTGGTTTAAAAAAGAGGGGTTAGAATGGTAGTGGTAGGGGATATTGATTGTGGCCAGTTTCCAGAAGTAATGGAACTTAGATAAAAAGAAAAGGGTGGGACGAAAACATAGCTAAAGAAAATTATGGAACTAGGGGGGACATGAAGACAGAAACAAGGTGTGTGTATGTGAAAAGGTTGCACAGTAGTATGTGGGCTCCTAAGGTGAGTCCAGCAGCAGCAGCACTAGGGGAGAGGTTGGACTGTGTGCTCCCTCTCTGACGCTCTGACACAATGGAGCTCTGTGTGGTGAACCTGAGGAATGCTGAGAGAGGGCAGGATGGTGAAGAGAAGGGAAGAAGAGTTTGGGGGTGCTGATGAAGAAGGGAAGGGCAGGGTGTTGGTAATGGTAAGGGAATAAAGAGTCTGACATAACAATGAAGAGCATTTGACATAATGGAAATTTGTCATGTTGAACTTTAGTTGGATCTCAGGATTTGCAAATGCCATTAACTATTCTAACATTGGACTTTGTGTCACCCTGTTGTAATCTCTGGGTTGCCATATTAGATTTGCTCTACAGTGTGCTGATGATTGTTCTTTTTTCCCCCATTTTATTTGTTTTGTGCCTCAGCACTGAACCAAACAATAACAGTAAAGGTGACTGGATGCTTTGTAGGGAAATGTGGACAAACCTCCTCTCTCATTTACACTACTGCAGTGCCTTTGAGCAAAACCCTTATATCACAAATGCTCCAGTGGATCCGCTCTTTGCCCAGATCACACCCTGGTACTGAGAAATTTGCATGTGTGCATGTGTGTAAATGGTCAGAGAAAGGTTTAGAAACAGAAAATGTATTCTGGTTATTGAAGTTAAAAAAGTATCTTTGTGTTTGATCCTTGATGTATAAACTGTTAAAGTTACCAATGTGGATTTAAAGCACAGGGAGTTAAGAATTGCTTTTGTTGTGTGAACATGTTCTTGTTTTTTTAATCTGTTATTTCCAAGTTATCAAGAAAAAAAATCACCATTAGTATCAATCTTAGATAAAATGTGCAACAACCTTTTCAAACAAAATGTCTCTGATTATACATTTAAAGTTTCACACCCAGTTTCACATAATCTAGAATATTACAGTTTTCCTCCATTGGTTTGGCTAATTTCTTGAAACAGAAATTACATTCTCATAACAACATGGACAAACCTCCAAACCATTTGGCCGATGTTCACAACAGAATTGTATTTCTCATTAATTTCATAAAATTGCATATGTCTTAGTACAAGTCTCAATTTCTCACTACATCTTTGCAAATGATTAAGTACAGGTAGCCTACAGTTAGCACAGTTAGGCTACTTTTAGCACAATTTCCAAGTGAATAGATATTTTTGATCTAAACTGATTGTTGATTCTCAGTCTAATGGTTATCATTTCCAAAACATGTCAGCATAATTTCATTCCATAAGTCATGAAATGCACAACAGTCTGTTCAATTGTCAAAATCAGTCAATAACACTAAATTCAATACTATGAATGAATGCCATAGATGAATTTCTTGTAACATTTGATGAATTGATTACAGGGACGAAGGAGTTTCACAAATCTCAGATGACCAAACAAACCGTATATTTAGTTGCCCAAAAGGTGCTGTCCATGATTGTGAATGCTGCCATACATACATTATGGTCCTGGTCCTATAAATTTTCACCTTGGTCCACTCATCAGGGCCTGGTTCACTAATTATCCAAGGATGGCCATGGTGTTCCTATCACCTTACTGTCCTTTTCGCAATCCTATTGAGTTTTTCTCTGTTTGGAGGGGGAGAGTGTGTGCACATCAGGCTCAAAATCAGAGAATATACACTGTGATGTGGATGAAAATCTGTGGCCAGACAAACAGCAGTGTGTGGATGACCAGGAGGATGAGGACAATTGGCCAGTGAAGAGGTGTTAGTTGAGAAACTTGAGCTTTATTTACAGCACTGTTGGCTGCATATAGATTTTATTGTTTTTTGTTTATGTGTTTATATTACAGTATATTGTGCTGTATATATTTTCTTTTTACTCTGATATGTGGAAGTTACATCATGTGTATGAATAGCACCAAGCTCCAAGAGTGTTTAGAACATCCAATCTGTTTCAAGAAATGAGCCAAAGTAATTGAGAAGGATCTTTTCATTTTGGTGGCATTGACTATTTACATGGGAAAGGAACTTAGTTCTGAAGAACGAGTGAACAGTTTTGGGAGAGAGATGAGCTTTTGCAAGTGAGCCATGGTGTTGTGCTGAACTGTAAGACTGTTTTGCCAAATGATGTTAGAGTTATAAAAATGTAATTTCTGTTTCAAGAAATGAGCCAAACCAATGGAGAAAAACTGAAAGAAAAGCAAAAAGCAAAATCTGCAAATAATTCAAAATTAATAAATGGACCCCAGGTTGGGAACCACTGTGTTAGAGCATTTAATTAATTGGCTGCAATCGGGGTGTGATGGGGATTTTATCAATATAGTAAAAAATGCTCCTGGAAAACATCTCCCACCCTACCTTTAGGGCGACATCATTTCTTGGTCGCATTACATATGTCCTCACCTGTCATGGCTATGCCTGCTACATGGTGGTGTGATGGTTAGCACTGTTGTCTCATAATTAGAGAGTTTCTGGTTTGAGCCTGTCCTCGGTTGTGTGTGTCCATATGTTCTAGTATATTATCTACACCCCAGGAATTTGGATGATTTGTTGAAATTATAACAGTGTCATCAAGCAAATCTTATATCCTCATGTACATTTCCATGCCATAGAATAAGATACTAGTTTCACTTTATTGAGTTATTCTTATTAATTAGTTGAGGGAACATGAAGGCTATATAAAAAGAACAAAACTTAAAAATAAGATAGGTTCCATAATGTAGCTCAAACTCAGTTTAGAATACAACACTCACTCATTACTGTTTTGATTTCTGTTTCCTATTTTGCATCCACTTCTTTAATCTTACTGTCACAGAATTTATTGTCCAACTGACAGCTGACAACTATTAAACATGGAGAGTCCAGCCTGCGGAAATTTTGCCACATGTTCACCAGATTAAACTACTGTACTGCTGTTAAAACTGCACAGTCTTACAGCTTGCATGTGGGACATAGATGGATTGATTGTTTTATTTACTGCTCTGACACTCAGCTACAAGTGGATTTGATTCAAGAAAGTGGTTTTCAGTCATGTCTAAATTTTATTGTGCATGTCTTTGTTCCTTATAAATTCTAACTAAAACCTGGGTTTTAGTAATCTTTAATTAGGCTGTATTTACATCGACCAATCCTGATGTGGAGATACATGTTGGACCAGTAATGTTCATTGTCATAATTATATTTATTAAACAGATAAATAAAATAAGATAATATATAACAAATTAATAAGAAACAAAGAACAACCAAAAGATAACAATGGACTTTTTTTTTAAATTTTCCTTTATTGTGAGCTTTTGATTTCTCCCATGCCAGGATGCTATTAGTCTCTTCTCACACTCATTTAGTTCAGTATCACTGGTTCAATAAAGGAGTTAGCAGTGTTGCCAGACAGACCTAAATGGCACCTTAACAGAGTTTTGTGGGTTTCTATAATCCAGCCCAACTCCAGTTGAGGGGAGAAACACTTCAGACCATGATCAGGGCTGTTTATTAAAGGCAGGAGGCAGGTCACTGGGCCAACTGAGAGGGCTGCCTACAAGAGTCGACAAAAGAACAGTATTCTGGACAGAGTCAATACGTTGTACATATGGTATCTTAAATAGATAAATATCCCATGGCATATTTGTCTTGTGGTTGGAGTTATTCGTGATGCGTGTCCACGAATATAAAACTTTCACAGAAAAGTGAGTGTGAGGGCTGGAAAAAGTGAGACTTATATTTTTGCCTCCTGAGAGATGACGAAGCTGTGTGTTTATGTGTGAGTGCAATCAAAATCCACCTGAAGAGCTCTGTCTTGCTTACTGTAGAGAAATAAAATTACAGTCAGATTAAAAGGCCCCCTTGTGGATGTACATCAACCTTGTCAGCAAAGACCAGTAGTCCTCTTAGCTGATTATAGTGCACCATTAAACAAAATGATTTGGAATTAAACATTCTTGCCAAAAAACTCAGATGTATCCAGCTGCATTGGCCAGAAAAACCGACTTCCTCTTTTGCAGGGGGTGTGGTGGACATTTAAGTCTTAAAAGTATCTGTTGTTTTTTTTGTTCTCTCTTCTTAGCACTCCATACAGGTAGTGTTAAACAATTAATAATGCATAAATAATCAAAGTCTGATAGCAAATACTTTAATGTATTGATTTTGGCACAGCAATGTTTATTTTTTACAGGTAGATCCACCTCTGAGTCTTTTTTATGGTATGTGAAAGATATCCTTTCGTTGCCATTCATTCTCCAGCAATGCACATGTAACTAACCACATTTTTGAAGCAGGAGGTGGAGTATGTTTCAGTTGATTGAGTTTGTAGATCAGCTTTAATCGGCGTGTGGCAGAGCTCCAGTGAATAACTTCAGAAAGTTCAATGGTTGCTCTGTTCACCTGTGGTGAGTCCGATGGGGCTCGCTGCAGTAAATCACATGGAAACAGAGAGATCAGAGATAAAAGCATCCATTGATGTGATGAGTTTTAATGTGAGTCTTAAAGGAGTATAGCGCAAGTTCTAGCTTTTTTCCAGAAGTCTGCCCTCTCTGGCGACAAGTGGAAGTGACACCAATGTTGTGCAAGTGCATGGGCCGCTTCGACTGCGTTGGTCTTGGTTTATCTGCACTGCACTCAGTCCGAGCCCGGAGTTAGATGCACAAACTATAAAATAAATTTAGTTAGATTAGATTATTTCACTGATAATTGTATTACATTTTCAATGTCAAGACAACGTCTTCATCGTCCAAGGCAACACAGTGGTTTATGTTGAGAATATTAGTTTATTGTTAGTGCATCTAGAAATGTGTAAATATGGCCTGATGAATCAGCAATCACCCGAAATTGGTACTCAGCCTATGGCCTTGTGTCTACGAACTAATTCAATTCAATTCATCTTTATTTGTATAGTGCCAATTCACGACAATGTCATCTCAGGGCGCTTCACAGACAATCA
>JBBBVU010000003.1:19685639-19697874 GCA_037177055.1 Atherinosoma microstoma
ATATACTGTTTTACAGTATATATCTGGCTTTAACAAATGGAAGAAAAATTAGGCGCTTTCATGTGTATATAGTTCTCTGGCAGAGATTAGAAGATTAAAAAACTTTGACTTTATATAAATCAGAATATTTATACTATTATACTACAGACACACTGCAGTAATGTGGGAAAGTATAGTTTTTATTATGTTTTTTAATTTGTTTTTGTTAGTATATGGTCTTGAAAATCTGTATTCAGTTTCCCTTACATGGTAAAAATGGGCGCCTAATTCTGAGTACATAATTATCAGTCATGTTTATTTGAACTTGTACTATTACTTATCACATGCATTTTGTGTTTCATTTAAGTAGTACAAATTTTAAGAATTACCATCTGCTGCATGTTGTTGCTGTTGCTTGTCAATTATATTGAACTGTTTTCTTTAGAGCTGAAGCCCATATTATCCTTGGTATCTTGCTTTCCTTTCTGTCTCTGTACCGTGTCCCAACGTGCCATGGAAGAATGCTGTCTCTTTCAACTCTTCTATATGTTTAACCATTATATGTGTAATAAGATGCAGTGGTGTGTGTTATAGCCAGGGGCCAAATGTACTTCAATTTTATTGAAAGAGGAGTGCCAGCTTTTGGCCATACACTGAAAAAGTCAGAGATAATTATAGGCCTGACAAAACATGTGCTTGTATGTTAAACATTTAAGGAGCTGGCCATGTATTATGCATGGATTTACATATTCTAAGAGATTAAGAGCAACAACAATTTCAGTTGAGCATTGCAATGGTGGCAGTGGCTCAGGTGGTAGAGCCCCTCCTTGCCTCCAGTGTGGTCATCACTGGTGTACTCAATTGTAAGTTGCTTTGGATAAAAGTGTCTGCTAAATGGCTGTATAGTATAGTGTAGTATAGTATAGTATAGTATAGTATAGTATAGTATAGTATAATATAGTATAGTTTAGTATAGAATGGTATAGTATAATATAGTATAGTTTAGTATAGAATGGTATAGTATAATATAGTATAGTTTAGTATAGAATGGTATAGAATGGTATAGAATAGTATAGTAAAGTGGTAACAACCAGTACTGACACAAGTCCAAAGCAGCCATATAAACAAAGGTTAAATGTCTCTGGTTTAACTCACATTCACTAATTTAATAGATTTTTTCCACGCAAATTACAACAATGTGATGGGTAAATAGGATGGAAGGCCCAAGTGAAGGACACTGCAAAGTAAAAACAACAGAACTTAATTCCACAAAGCAGGAATAAAAAACAGGAAATATATTAGCAAAATGAACTGTATGGACTTTGCTGACTGTAACAAACATCCATAATATTTTCAAGGTAAAAGGCAAAAAAACCAGGAACACACAGAGGTACAGTGAAGATAAACAATCTGCTTGAGTTCAACAGAAAACCAAGATTTATTCAAAGTGATTTGTGCATAATTACAACCAGAGGACTGTACTACAAAGCAGGATTAACATGCCCGGGACATCTCTCCGTTACCTGGGTTGACCTACCTAGATATTCACAGTCTTGATAAGCAATGCTACGAAGCTGGTTATTAGCTCAGTAATTCAATCCAGGGTCTTCCCATCTTGATCAGTGCACACTCACATAAAAGGGACGGTGTGTGCAGTTTCTGACTAATCACAAACATGGAGAAACCCAGTAGAGTAGGCTACTTACCATGGAGGAGCAGACAATTATTCTTCGAAAATATCAGGAATTCAAACACATCATCCAGGTCAAAAGCAAAACTATTGCCCCAACAAAAGCCAGGAAATGAAAGCTGGTAGAAAATTACAGACTCTGGTAATGCCTGAATTCTTGAAATTATAACACATTAATTCATTGGACAATATTAACGGACATCACTCTATTACGCTGCAGATGTTTTGAGCAGAGCGCCTCCTCAGTGTCCTTTTGTTTATTTTTTCCATTGAGTTTTTTTTGAGGCTCAGAACCCCTGTGTGAGGGTGTTTTGTATTGGAATATAAATTAATTTTGTGTATTCCATAAATTCATGGTTCTGCAGTTAAGGCATGTGTGACCATTATAATTAACCTCATTGTTTCAGATACAACCCCAGTAAAACTAGACAGACTTGGGAACAAGTACAAAAACATATTTTAAAGTCTTCAGTGCTTTATTTCTTCATCAAAAGGATTGCATCTATCCCTAAAAATGCTTTCTCTCTTAAGTGCTCCTCTCATGATCCTCGCACCAAAGTTGATTTCCTTATTGCACAATAGTAAATCCTTTTTTTCCCCAACTGGCAAAGGGGGAGACAATAAGCATCAACTTCAGACTAATTTGATTTATGGATGCAGCTTGCTAACTTGCCAGTGCAAATCTCAGAGAACTTCCTTCCTCCTTCTTAAAGCCTCTCTGGCTCAAAAAAAGAAGATGAAAGAATGAAAAATAATTGTCACTGGGCAAATTTTATTTTTATGAATGTGGAAGTTCTGGTCGTGGGTTTATTTCTTGCCAGTATTGTCCCATATCCCAGCAAGGCATATGTAGTTTGAAAAAAAATAAATATTAGAAACTAAAGTATGAATAATGCAGCATTATTGACATTATTAGTAACTTTAGGTAATTGCTCACTTATGAAATTAAGCTAATGCAAAAACAATTTTAAGAGTGTATCCAGTATAATACAAGTTACATTTTTGGAAATATGTTTAAGTGAATGTGCAACTAGATTCTCACAACCAGAAGCCTAACAGTAGCCTGCCTATACTTTATATAATACAGAGCATGTGTTTTGCCATCTTGCTCCAGACATCTGGGTTGCAGTTGGAGTTGGCAACTTTTCCTCCATTATTACCAAAACAGACTGAAAGAAAGTCTTCAGTGAGCCAGTCTCTTTAATTGGCTATGTTTATGTCTTTTAACTGCATAAAACTGTATTTGTGCAAAAGTTTCAATTTGCTCAACTTTGCTAGTCACATGATTTCCAACTACTTTCCTTACAAGTTTTAGTTGGAATGTAATTCAGAATATATCCTTTACTCACTGTTCATAATTATCCTGTCTTCTTAATATACACAGTAGTAGAACAACCACTTGCACTTTTAAAAGAAAGTCATTCTTCTGCTACCTTTTTTTTCTTGAAGTAGTAATTTTATTATTATCAACATTATTGAAATGCTTTGAATAAATATTTTCATTTATTTAAAGCAACTCATTAAAGTTATTTTATTACATTTTGTTTTATTATGTAAATGGAACATCAGTCAATTCTTCCTTTAAATCCCATCTATCCATAATTTATGATTTCACATATATTTTTATGTATTTGTTTAATTTAAAGGTGGATTTTGTAGCTTTTTTCTTAAAATTTATCACTACAAGGGGGCACAGGATTTGTGTTTCCTTTGCTATTCACAATTTAAAATTTAATTAATTATTTCTGAGTTTCAATTAGTTTTTTCAGCCAATCAAATGACAGCTGTTGTTGACTCACTAGCTTTAAAAAAAGATCCTTAATGAGAAGAAAACAAGTGATTTAACAGTAAATAATTACAGCTCTTTAGCTACTCCCTGAAATCTGTCTATTATCATAAAAAGCAATATATATTTTTACTCTTATTCAAGCTCTTTCATCCATTTTATTTTATTTCTTAGCCATTTCCTATCTTTGCTTATGACTGTGGTTTCTTTGTGGGAGGGGATGGTGACGAAGGTAATGTTCACTTGCCAGGTACCTCCTCCATTGTTACTTATTTTGCTCAGACTAATTTATACTTGTCTCATGCTCTGTTTGCTGCCAGTTTGTGTGTTACTGCAGCTTTTTCCTCTTCTGTTGACACTAGAGACTGACATACATTCTATCCAGATACAAAATGCTGTTACAGTAAAATGTGGTTGTAAGATGTATTTTTTCTCTGCATAGTTCATCGATGCTCTCAATACTGCTTTTTCCAATTCTGTTGAAAGCTGTAGGTGAATGATATGATGCCAAACATTTTCCCGCACCTCTATCTTTCATTATGAGCCAAGTAGGAATCCTGTTCTACTTAACTCACAGAGTGCACTCCCTTATCCACCCATTCCCATCCTATGCTCCTCCTTCCACATCCGGCTCCCCTTGACAGCCTTGTTAACATGTCTGCCACTCTCTCAGCCTCTGCCAGTACGGAAATAATAAACACATTATTTATTCCACTCCACTTGGTTCATGCTCCAGTCTTTGTGGTTGTCTTTACTGAGTCTTATTAAGAAAATTATTTTTTCTATGCCATTCTTGCCTTTTTCTGTTAACACGTTACTCAACCTGTAACAAAATTCTCATTGGGGTCTTGTGGGGAATGCAGAAAACAACACTTGGTTGCTGAATAACCTTGGGTCTTTCTAGTTTACATGAGAAAGTCTTTAGTCTGAATAATTTTACATGAGGACAGCTGGATGTGAACCATTCACAACTGCTGTCTAGTTAACAGGGTTTTTTTAATGCACTAAAAACACAAAGCCACATACAAAGATTTCAATATAAGACATGAAGAAGGATTGTTGGATAACCTTTAAATGTTAAGTTTCCTTTTGGCAGCTGCAAATAAATAGAATTCCAGGATAGATTACGGACTGTGAAATTGTGAACATCCCAAAAGATGTGGATATTCACCTTAAATCATGTCAGTTTTGTGCGAAAACCATGTGCTTCCTGAATAAAAATGTCTGAAGAAATCAGATCAATTACAGCTACACTGACAACCAAGGTAATTCATCCTCTGAGTACTATCTGAACTTATCTCCAAACATTTTTTGCATATTCAGAATCTAAAATTTAAAAAAAAGAAAAAGAAAAGAAATTACTTAATCCCATTGATTCAAGAAAACAGAAGCCAAAACATACACACACAACAAAACACAACTTGACACACAACAAAACACGACCAGATCAATTCCATTGGCAAATAAAAAATTCAAAATATCAAAATAAGTGAAATCGGACGACAAGGTGTGTAAAAGTTGTTTATATTTAACAAGTCTTCAGACAGAAGGCTTTAGAAACTGTCCTAATTTTTCCCCTACAGACCTATAAATAGACGTAAATAAGAATTGTTGTTGCAATGTGAGTTAGGATTTTTATCCCATATTTTAAAAGTAAAAGTTACACTTTTTGCCTTTCACTTCCATATGTTTTAAAAAAGAGCTATACTTGAAATATTTTTAATGTGAAGCAATCTAAAGACCCAGATTTCTCCCCTGAGTACAAATGATGAGTGACCTACACTAAATTTCCGAAGATGATCCTGCTTGGGAAATATTTTTCTTATAATTACGAGATAACAACGTACAGGAACACTTAGCCTGATCATCCTACTGTGTTCTTTCTTCTTGTATTTCATGTTATATTTCTGTTCTGTTGAATTCTACTTATTCATTTGGATTTACTTGGATTTTATTTTACCTTTATACTCTAAAGAATGTTCCCTGTATATTTCTTTCACTCTTTAAGTCAGGGATCCTCAATCCTGGTCCTCACAAGTCGGGGTCCTGCAGGTTTTAGAGGTTTCCCTGTTGCAACACATCTGAGTCAAATCAATCCAATCAATGGGTAATTAGCACAACTTGACATCAAGCTCTGTACAAGTCTGAGTCTGAATCAGGTGTATTAAGGAAGGGAAATTTCTAAAACCTGCAGGACACCAGCCCTCAAGGACCAGGATTGAGGAAAGCTGCTTTAAGGCACAATTTCTTTACTGATTTCCTTTCTTTAGCCCTAAAAGGGCTTCACTTGGTCAATGGTGCCATCTTGTGGTAAAAGAAAACAAAGTTTATTTTCTTAAAAAATGGTTTTTATGTTTTTCCTTTTACCTACTTTAATACACCAAATTTTCTTTTAATAGTACTTGATATTTAGTATTCAAAGTTACATCTTAGATACCTTTAATGTAGGTTGTACTTTTCTATCATTCCTGTTCAAATATGTGTTTTTTACACAGTAAAAGGAAGTAGGAGACACAAGAGACAGCAAGAGCAGCAGGAAGTCTAACATTAGGACGTATATCTCCACCCATGAGCCCCATGTGACCTGGTAACAGGGTGAGGCTCTGGGTGCACTTGCTTCTGAGGGTTCAACCGCTTCACAAAAGCAGGAGGCCAAGGCTCGAACGGAGGAAGAGGTGCAGTGTACCTGCAGCCATGGACTATGAGCAGAAACTGGCTGAAAAACTCACCATACTCAATGAGAGGGGGAATGGGGTGCTCGTACGCATGAACTACATTAAGAAGGTGAGGGAGAACAAGATTTAAAAGGCAAACAGTATGACAATAAATAAGGAACTTCTTCTTTCAGCTCATGTGATTTGTTTTGGTAGTTGAAATAAATCTGATCGAATCACATTAATAATACAAAACTACATCTAAATGTAAATATATAAGAATTAATTGTGGCAATTAAATGAAATTTATTTTTATTTTGTTCCTGTGTGCTAAATTTTTATTTCCATAGGACTATTGAACAGTTTGGTGAACTAAGTGACCAGATTAAAATCTACTTTTGTATCTACAATACAAAGAAAAGTACTCAACAAAGATAAAGATGATTATATTTTACATATGAAAAGATACAACAGTCGTAAGACTACAACAGACGTAAACTAGCTATTACATTTAAAAACACTCAGTTTCTCTAAGGATCTTCCAGACTTTTATATTTCGACTACAATAATAACATTAACTATGTGCTTTTCTGTGCAGTTTTTGTGCGTATGCTGGCAAAACTGTCTTCAAACTGCAAAAGAGCTTTTTTCTCCAAAGAGGAAGTACAAGCAGGAAGTTAGAATGTGGTGTGACAACTAAAATGTCAGTTACTCCAGACTGAAAGTGGTGACACGACACAACAAAACAAGCAGACATCAGTAAAACATACTGTAAAATATGATCAGTTATTTAACAATACATGTAAACATTTTCTCATTATGGGATTAAGTTATGAACTGACTTCAAAGACACAGTAACTATTTGGTTTACTGACAGTCAGACAGCTGTAGATACAACATGTAGCGTAAAATAATTTACAATTCAGGAGAAGACGTATGTTTAGTGATGCTTTAGGACACTTAAATTTTTTTTTCCCAGTAATGTTAGCTACATCAACTTCATATGAAAGTTGATTATGATGTCTCTCACTGAACGAAAGCATCAAGTCTGACATTCTGTCATCATCATCTTGGTTTTCTGAAACAACAGAAGACCATATTTGTGCATAAAGAAGGGTTCCATAACTAGCTAGCTTAGTTAGCAAGATGCATAATATATATATTTTTAGATGCCTAATATATGGTTTGTCTATGTTCACCTGCTTTTCAAATGTAAAATAAGAAACTTTTATCAGATTGAAATTTTTTAAGATTTGTTAGTCCTTCACTGAATTTAATGAAGAGAAAAACTGTTTCTTTGACTGTTATTTTGACAAATGATATCAAAATTTGGTTTAAAAAACTTTAGCAAGTGTTAAATAGTGATATGTAAAAACCTAAAGTTTTTTTTTTTTTTTGCCTTGAGTGCTATGACAGTTCTTGCACTCGGTGCATCTGCATCGGCTCAAAGTTTTGAACCGTGCACTTTTGTCCATTTTTTATTAAAGTCTAAAATATACACATGTTAAAATATCTGCAGGTAGACTTTGCATGTGGGATGCACTGCACAATAATCTACCTGTAATTGTAACATCTTCAGAGAAGCTAATAGAACAAATGGTTGAGATGTTTTCTTGCAACATGCTTACTTTTCAAATTTTTGGCTATTATTGCCATGAAAAAAAGAATCAGGATATTTACTAAACCTCCTGAACATGAAAGCATCTTCTTTTGCATTGAAAAAAAACCCCTTATCTTAAACTTTTTATCATCTCCTTATCTCTTCTGAAGACATGTGCAGATCCCAAACTGCGGCCATCCCTTCTTACAAATAAAGCAATGGAATCTGCCATCAAATATATCAACAAGAAGTTCCCTAATATCGACTTCAGAGGAAACATTGTAAGTATGAGGCAACATTGGAAAAGTGAATTTTTCTCACCATATCACGAATTGATTTGAGCCAATCAACTCAATCACTGCACACCTAATTATTGATGTTTTCATCATTGTGGATTACAGCAAAATCTGAACGGCATCCAGCGACAGAAATCGGAGGTGTTGGGAGTCACATCAAGCTACTACGACTCTTTCCTGGATGTCATAGAGTTTAGGGTAACTGTTGTTTTTCTGTTATCTTTCTCCCTTTCTCTATTTTTGTCTTTTCTTGATCTAAATTTCAATTGTCAAATTTCAGAGTTTCTTTTTTAGCTGCAACAAAAAAACAGAGGAAAATGAAAACAATCTGCCCCTCTAGATGTGGAAAAAAATGTCTTGAAATAAGAGACAAGTGCAACATTATTTACATATTGTTTTTTTCTGCATTGTTCCTTCAGGACCATGTTTATGAGCTGCTGAACACCATAGATGCCAGTCAGTGCTTCTTTGATATTGTAAGTACCCATGTGACATTAATTGTTAGACCCTGGTCCTCGTGACCCACTGTCCTGCAGGTTTTAGATGTTTCTCTGCTCAAACACACCAGACTTAAATTAATGAGTTGTTAACAGGGTTGTGTAGAACTTGAAAACACACAGTTTGAGATCCATTTCATTTGAGTCAGGTGTGTTGCAGCAGGAAAACATCTAAAATCTGAAAGATAGTATACCAGGTTTGGTGATCCCTAAATAAGCCAAAGGATTACAAATGCACAGAAAGTAGTTCAAAATTCAATTTACTCTGCATTATTTCTCTTTTCTGAATGTGTGGAATTTTTGTTTTTGTTTGGGTTGTAAAAAATGTGGATGGTGGCGGGGGTAAAGGGAAACTTTGATGAAAGAGTCCCTCTCTCTTTGGTCCAAGCGGCACCATTGGGAACTCAAGCCTGGTCTTTCTAAACGAGCCAACCGTGGTGATCTTCCCCTTCAAGAACTGCTGAGTTCATGAGAGGTGAAGAAATTGCCATGTGACATAGTGCCACCTCACATAAAGCACAGCCTGGATCTCTTGTCTTCTCTGGGCCTCCACTGCTTGGCTCTCTCATATATCTATCATAGGATTGTGCATCCAGGCCACCCATATTCAGTACAATATTCAATATCATGCTGCGTGCTGGACATATTCTGTCAGAAAGGTTCTGTCATCTGCAGCACGTTTAGAGACTGAATGTAGATGAATTACTGAACACTGCCTTGATGGTTGTGTCTGAAAATGTTTGAACTTTGATCTCTGAAAGTTGTGTATGGGATTGTGGGACGGTGATGGTACACCTGCACAAGAAACTTTTAGTTTTGTCTGAGATCAATCAGCTGTGTGCGAACATGTGTATGTGGGAGTATGTGTGTCTATTTGTGTCTGTGTGTGTTTTTCTTTTTTTATGGCAGTCTGTGACAGACTCTGTGTCTGATTTTAACTCCCGGGTCAAAAGTGTCCCAAAGACAATCTTTGTACTAGCATAAGGTACAGCTTCCATGGAAATACGAATAAAGGCAATATTTCTCTTTCTCTAATGTTGTGGTCACTTCAGGAAAAGTCATAAAATTTCAAGCTGAGAAAACAACATTAAAGGGGTTTTCTCTGCAGGTAAACACAGCTTCGAGTCATTTTTGACCTAAAGACAACAGTAGGATTGAGAAGGTTACAGAGGCAGCTGCAGCTAATAATTCTGAATTTTGACTGCAGGCCTTTAACTTCGATTTCACCAAAAACTATTTGGACCTGATCATCACCTACACGTCTGTTATCATCACTCTATCTCGCATCGATGACAAAAAGGCTCTGGTGGGAATGTTCAACTGCGCCCATGAGATGACCAATGGAAGCAGGTAAGAAAATGGCTGAATTGGTGTTGGCATTGTGGATTTAAAAACTAGTTTGAAGGATAGATGTAGGTTTTTTTTCTAAAATTTACTTTCTGTTTTTCTTTTTGTCAACAACAGTAGGCTATATTGCATTTAGTATACTTTTGACATGTAAAAGATCACATACAGTTTTGATATAGTATTGTAATGCAATGCAATAGCTGTCATTTTCCTTGGGACTCCACTGTGTAACTGCATGCTCTCACAAAATCTGCAGTGATCCCTCCTACCCGCGACTTGGCCAGATGATTGTTGAGTATGAGCATCCCTGGAAGAAACTCACTGAAGAGTTTGGCCCCCACACAAGGGTAATTTCATCTCATAGAAGAATATGACATTATTTATCATTAATAAGCAGTGCGACTTCTGTATTGTATGAATCTTTCTTGTTGAACATCCGACCATACACTTTTACCTTCAACACAAAACATTAGTACTAAATTAATCACACTGAAGTTCAGTCACAGTACCACAATGTTTTTTTTTATTTGTTGTTGTTGCAGCTTGTTGTTAGAGTTTAAACTCCAACTTTAAATTCCATAACGGAGGAATTGAAAACCTCTGGGGGTTTTTTTTTCAGTGCATTTGAACAAACTTTGGCTGAAGTGTATGACTTTGTATAAGTCACTAGTTGTCAGGGTTTTCTTAATTTTTTCGACACATAGCCTATTGTATAGTGTAACAGGCTTTGCTTGTGATTTAACATGAAATATGCATTTGTTAAAAAAAGCTTTAATTTATAAGCTTATTTTCTGTCTGTCACGGTTTTTTTCTTTCTCTGTATTGCTTTCAGTCTGTAACAGCAGCGCTGCTTTCACTGAGGATGGTCTACCCACGCAGAAATCTGTCTGCAGAACAGTGGCGGAGCGCCCAGCTCCTCAGCTTGCTCAGCGCTCCAGCTACCATGATGGAGCCAGTCAGTTGTGACACTGTGAGTCCACCCTCCTGTCACCTCTCTTCCTGTATTCATCTGTACAGAGGGGAGAGAGATTAGAGTAATAAAAGGAAATTACAGCTTTTTTCTTTAGGTCCCTTTTTGTATAATTGGCATATGTTCCATTTTCCTTAATTTCAAATGTGAATTATTATATTTCCTTTAACTGTATTATTCCTTCCACATGTATTAAACCGCATGTTGCAAAAAATACAAGAGCAACACCAAAAAAGATGACACATTGTGTAAAATGTAAATAATTGCAATGATTTGGAAATCTCGCAAATGAAACTTTAATTCACAATTGAACATACATCAGATATTGAAAGTTAGAAGTTTTACGATTTAATAGAACAATTATTAGTTTAATTTGATTTAAAGCAGCAAATCCGTCAGGTGCAACAGAAGACTAGAAAATCAAATAGTACAAAGGAGCTGTAAGAACTAATTAAGTAAATTGGAAACAGACAACTATCATTACTGAGTATAAAAAGAGCATCCTAGTCCTTCGAAAGTGAAGATGAACAGAGGTTCAGCAATCTGCAAATAGCTGTGCCTATGAATTGTGGATCCATTCCAGAATAATATTCCTCAATATAAAATGACAAAAACAAAGAATCTGGAGAGATGTCTGCGTGCAAATGAAAAGGGACCAGAATCCATATTGAATGACCATAATCTTCCAGCCCTCAGGTGGTACTGCATTAAAAATGGGTAAAATGTAAAAAAAAAAAAACCTAGGGTTGGGACTCGATTAAAAGGCTTTGTAATTAATCTTGATTAATTGCATTTTAATCGCATATCAAAAGTTGCCTCGCAAAGCAAATTTTAATGGATTTTAGTGGACGACTGAATCAAATTGTTGACACAGACCTTAATATTGTAAACTCAAGCTCTGGGGATGTCCGGAAAAATGCATTTGATTGTGTTTCAGTTCAAAACAGTGTAAAAGAACTAGAAAATATTCCTGGTCAAAAATGAATAGACCCAAAGTTAAAGTGCCTTTTCAAGTACTTTAACTACAACTAAACAACTAAACAAAAGCTCTGGCTTTTCGCTAATCAAGCGTTTACGTGTTAAGGTACCTTTAACTTTTTAAATGTTTTCGTCCACACATTAAAAGGCATTCATGTCTGACAGTAGGCCAGGGTGGGATCAGCCAGCTGCAGCTTTGAGTCCGGTCATGGAGCAGAGGTAGACACCTCCTGCTCTGGCGCTAGAAGCTGTGACTGATGCTTTGCAAGGACCGGGGCTTTTGAATGGTTTTGGACGGTTGAGGGACCTGCGAGAGCAGCGCTGCTCATTGTGAATCAAATCAAATCAAATCAAATCAAATCAAATCAAATCAAATCAAACTTTATTTATATAGCACTTTTCATACATTGCGCATCACAAAGTGCTTCACAGCATAAA
>JBBBVU010000003.1:19710500-19724714 GCA_037177055.1 Atherinosoma microstoma
GTGTAGTTTATTTTTTCCTATTGATTTTAACTGTCTAGATTTGACAACTGAGGAGGACCCAGAGGGAAAGCTGAGTATTAGGTTTGTCTAAAATTAGGAATCCTTTTTTTCAAAAAGACTCAAAACCTTAAACCCCTTGAGCTACTTGATGTTAGGTATCAAAATATCCATATAGTTCTGATATTTTAAATGGTATTAAATTCTAAGAAACTAAGAATAGTTAGTTTTGTGCCAGCCTTAGCTCAGTGGAAAATCTGTTTGATCCCCAGAATCACCAAGTATTAATGTGCCCTTGGGAAGGACACTAAATCCCACATTTTCTTTGACATGCTTGTTTGATTGTGTTTGTTTTTTGTTGTTGTTTTGCATATGCAGAGTGTATATACAAAGAATAAGTGCTGGAAGAGTGTGTGTGAATGGGTGAAAGAGAAACATATTACAAAGTATAATAACAAATGTGATTGCAAAAATGTACACTTAGAGACTTCAGTGGCATTTTGCGTTATTTCACGTTCATGTATTCAGTCTACACTAAAGGATGGCCTAACAAAATATGTAGTTTCCCAAAATGATAAAGAATGAAAGTTAAATATTTCAGACAAATGGAAGATCAATACTTGTCACTTTTTACAGAAAGTCAAGATCCACTTGATAGTTAGATGTCATTTCAATTTTATTTTTAATCCTATTATAATGCATTACATAATCCTGTAATCTAGATCCTGCAGAAACACTGCCCCTTCTTGATGGGGCCTATCAAGAGTATAAGAGACTTCATCTCCCCTGAAGCTAACGTCAAGGTAAGCAACACTTATTATCAAGAAAGCTGAAAGAGGCATCCATATGCCGAGGAATAATCATCAATGCATGAATCGTTGCATCACAGCTTACTAACAGTATATCAAGAAATTTTGTGGAAAATTTAAATTCAAGATATGTTGTGTTGCTATACATCAAAACATATAAATTACCTTTGAGAGTGGAGAAAGTAGCATGTGCATGTCCAGCAGAAATCTTTACAACTGAATAATTGATAATATGCAACAGTATATATTTGAGTTTTGGAGCCTAAAAGAAAGAAGATTTTTTAGTTCTTCAGTGCTCACTAGATTGAATTCCTTATCTCCCTGTGGTGCAATTTGTGTGGCTGTGACTCATGAACTCTCCCTCCCTTTACTTGCGTCTGGCCTTTGAGTGAGGCATGACAGCCGTGCCACAGACTGGGCCAGGATAACCCCAAAGACGTCAGCAGCCCCCTCATGCCTCCATGAGAGAGAGTGTGCTCTCTGAGCCACATCAGTGGAAACATTCTGCCTACACAACCTAACCATGCATGCTACAAGAAACCAAGAGCTCAAAAATTTTGTCCAGCCAAAGACACCTGCCCATGATTTAGTGGTTATTTCACATACATCACTCCTTAGATGATGTACTTGAAATAACTTTTCCTTCTTTTTTTAGTATAAATACTTTTGTCTGTGATTTGGTTTGTTGGGTGAAACAATGAAATGAATGAAAGGAAAAAAATAATCTATTACTTGCTGATTTTGCAGGAGACTCTGAGTGTTTATGAGCTGGCTTCTGCTGCAGGGCTGAAATGTGATTTTGACCCTACCCTGGTTGCGGCTATTGGCAATATGCAGACAGGTAAAACTACAATTGTTTAAACTTGAACTACTGATGCCCTTTTGGCACAGAACATCTGTGCTATAATTACTTTCTCATCATGAAGTTTCCTTTTATCTTTTTTTCCGCCCACAAAAACCTTGCAGACAACACATCAGTTGATGAAGAGTTCAAGCGTTCTCGTTTGCTGCTCGTCTACATCGCTGTGTCCCTGCCTATCTTGGCTCTGGACACCAACTCCTTCTACAGCCGAGAGCACGGAGGTGCATAATCAGTCACTCACTTCAGCCTCTACAGACAATAATTATTCTCCAGACAACCCGCCACCATTCCCTAATCAGTTGTTCATCCAGCTGCTGATAGTGTATGAAAAGAGTTACTCCACCCTGAAACACTAGCATCATACTTTCCAGTCTGACATGGTCCGAAGCGAAGCATGTTGCTTAATGAGAAACACGTTTTTGCTGAGAGACTTTTGTTTACAGATAACTCTGGCTGACGTGCATCGATACAGTTACTCTTGGCATGTGGCCCTGCTGACCCTAACTGCTTGGCTCCAAGCCTAGACTGAAACATTAAGAGCAGCAAATAGCCAAGATTTTTATCAGAGCATAAAGTGGCGTTTGTTACAGATTATTTTCTTTGCCTTTACTTTCCATTGACTTATTTGAAATAAATTAACCCTGTGAGCCTCAGGAAATATGCTCAGCATGCTACCTCTTAAGTGTTACAGATCATTAAATCAATTTATCCAGTCGCTCCAGCCACAAAAACATCCTCTCTGTGGTTTGACTTTAGGAAATGCTTTTCTCTGGCAATTTTCAGTGATGTTTTTTTTTTGCATTTTTATTTTCTTAGGCCACAAAAACAACATCCACTGTTTAGCTACAGCTATCAACCAGTTGGCTGCCGCCATGTTCACCGTTCAGAACAAGAACATAGAGCAGCAGCTCAAAGAATTTCTCTTGGTGAGTGTCAAACATTCTGTTGAAGAATTAAAAGTTGAAAAAAAGATCAGGTAAGTTTAAAAATAAAAGCTAAATAAAATAAACTAAAATACCAAAATGATTTCAACTACAGATTCAATAAAATTCATTGTAGCCCCATAGCATATTTGCAAGTAATATTTTGGCCAAATTGTGATATCTGCCCAATTCTACTCTCCTAACACTGCTGATGTCCCATTCAGCATTGCTGATAAAACCTTGAAATATAACTTTGGCAATTATACTATGAGGCTAATAGTATTAAAATAAATTGATAAAATGCTATTTTTCACTGTTTACACCACAACATTTAAAAGTCATTAACTTAGAAGACTTAAAGAGGGGAAAGTCAATCTGTTAAACACCTGGACACTGCTTAAGAAGTGAAAAACATCTTCATCTGTATAATGACTGAGTAGGGGGATTATTATATTTGTGTAAATAGTGTGTATAATATAATGAATCCTGAAGGTGTAGGAAAACATAATGAATGATGATCACCTCGATTGTGGTGTGACTTACAGGATTACATTGAAGCAAGTGAATGTTAATTGTGATGAAGGAAAAACGGTACAGGATTTTAGTCAAAGATTTTTCTCAAGACACTGCCAACCTTTTGCCCCCGTTGAGGTCAATACCAGCAGCGTAAAAGTATTCTGGTTGTTTGATTAGTCTCTTTTTAACTCCCTGTCATTCCACAGCTGGCCTCCTCCACTTTGCTTCATCTGGGACAAAATGTGGAAAGAGTGGAGAGCAAAAACAGAGAGTCTGTCTACCTGCTCCTACACATGGTAGGCTTGCCGTTATGTAATTTATTTTACAATTACCCCAAGGTTATTGTGAGTTTGGACTTTGACTAATGGAAAATGCAATGATAATTAATTCGGGTTTTTCTCTTTGTAACAACCCATCAGGCTTGCAGTGTCTTCTATAATGGCTACCTGCTTATCTTTGAATTCAATAATAAAATGCTTTAAAGTAAAATGAAAATTTTAAAGTGGTTCTTCAATTTAGACGGCAATTTTTTCATGTTGAAAGAATTTGAATTATAAGATATATCAATTTTATTCATAGCCAAAAATTGGCTATGAAGTGTTTAACTTCGAGTAAAGCTAAATAGATCATTATAGTTTATTCCTGTGAAAATCACATCAGAGAGTGTCTCTAGGCAGACGTGATTCTTTTCTACGATGAAAACAAATGGGTTTTGGGTCAATTCAATTCAATGTATTGTGTCCCAATGCAGAAAAAGTAACCCCCAACAGATGGACTTTATCCTTTTTGACCAGCTATTTAAAAGAAATGACTTACAAATATACATTTAACATATTGATGGCTTGATTTCAACAATATGAGAAGGTGTAAATTAACTTGAGTTTGATCGTATTAGTATATTTGTTGTAAAACATAAGCATCACACTAACACTTTTAACATTGACTCATCTAGATTGTGGAGGAGTCTCCATACTTGACTCAAGACATGCTGGAGAGCTGCTTCCCTTACGTTCTACTCCGAAATGCATACAGGGAAGTGCACAAGGCCTTTTTTGTTACACTGGGCTGAAGACTCTTTTAAAATGCTCTATTGATCCAAAGGAGTATTTCTATGCACATGCACGCTTTCCTCTCATTGCCATTCAGCTTTGTAGGTTTCTATACAGGTTAAACATGGCCTTGGATATTTTGAACAGTTGCTTCCTGTCAGTAAATTTGTTTTATGTACCTACATTGAATAAATAACTGCTCCTGTTTCATTACGTTTTGACCTGCATTTATGACCTCAACCTATCAGCATTTCCTGCAGTATTAGATTTACAAATGTAGTGTTGATATTGTCTGCTTAAATTATTTTATTCAACAATGTAGGTATATTTGCAACATCTCATATGTACTTTTATGTCGGTATTTACCACCAGTTCCGGGACAAAGATTTCAAGTTTTTCTGTCTTTCAAATTTTCCATAAATAAATATTAAAGTAACTTTTATACTTTTGTCTTTTTTTGGTATTCATTCAAGATGTGTTCTTTGTTCATTTCCAGTTTTTCCTCCACCCTTGCTACCCTCCCACTCCTCCCCCCTTCATGAGAGTTTTGTCCTCCTCACCTTTTATGAACAATTCAAACGATGCACTCCAGTTTTACAGAAGCGAAAGTGCATGTTACTAATTTTAGGCAGCCCTTTTTGTGATTATCTTTTGCAACCAGCACTGTCTCTTCAGTCTTCCTTTATCCGTTTTCTGCTGTCTCCTCCCTTCCCATTCAACCCATGCTGCAGCTGCTGTGTATCAGCTCCGTTGCCACACTATGCTTACATCCATTTATGTTCAGTGTTTGTGTGTGTGTGTGTAAGTGCAAGTTGGGTTGAGGGTTTCAGCCTCATAGGCTGAACCTCCTCTTGAGAGCACAAGAGGTTGAATTCCCACCACAGGTAACATTTGCATGAATACACAGAAGACTATCCATGAACAAACAAATGAGAGCTGCAGAATAACAATTTAAAATCATGAATACAATTGCTATACCAGAATACTCAGTTCAGAATATAACAGTATATATATCAGTTGCGGGGTTAGCTCATTCTTATTTCATCATGCCTCCTTTTCAGCACTTGCAGTTTCTGCAGGCAGCTTTGCTTTGAGACCCTTGAGGCTTAAAAAGATTAAAAAAACCAGAAAGTTTAATTTTTATATATTAAAGATTTAATATGCATTTTTTTCTTTTATTTCCTGCTTGGAAGGTGGATGTGATCTCAGTAAAACAATAACTCACCCAGTAAATAAACGGTTTAATACACAATAACCTGAAATGGGACACTGGGACCGACTTCTGCAATGGTCTGTCACAATTGCTAATTTGACATACTGTATATGATGCAGAAGAAATACTATATTCTTCTTAGATATGAGTAATGCAGAGATGTGTTTGAACACTGCATTATAACATATAGTGTGAGTACATTTTTGTACCGTGATCACAAGCTTTAAAACAAAATAATAACTTGTGATAAGGATTTCTTTTGCTGTTAATACCGATATTAGCAGTAGCATTGTTATAGTCTTCTTTGCATGCGATTAAACTTTTGCCCTGTAGCTCCACTGTGGATCATCTCCCAGGAGCCCCAGGGCAGTTAATGGTGGAAACTCTGGTCCTGATATAAAGACTCTCTGCTGATTGTGTCGGTGACGCAGTTCCTTTTCTCCTGACATGTGTAGCACTGAGAAATACACACACACATACTGTACACACCTAATCTACACACTGCAAAATACACAGAGGACTACATGTATGTGTGTAAACGGCAGTGAAGAACAGAGACTGCAGCAGTTATATTCACACATCCAAACAGTAACATGTTGGATTTACAGTAACACACAGAGGCATAAACTCATATTTGTCTCCTACACTAGCAAATACACACATGCATGATCTTCAGCAGCATCACAGGCGAGGAGTCAAGTCAACAATGTCTAAGATGACTGAGAGAAATCTGAGTCTTGCAACATGGACAACCACACTGGAACGGTAAGACTGTCTTTTAGATTTTTTTCTCTTATTTTCACTGATTGCATGAAATATTTTAACAGCTTGAAACAAACCATAGTCATTATTACTGTAATTAGGCCACTTTTCTGAGACACTCAGTGGTTCTTGTGTGCTATGAGCTCGCAGGAAATTACTTGTTTGTGTAGTCTCTAGTGCAACTTTGTACTTTCACATATAACTTGAATACACATTAGGTTGTAGTAGTACTTAAATATATATCCAAAGTTTAGTACCTCAGTCAAATCTGCTGTTTTCTATGATTATAATGTCAGATTAAGACAAAACATGGGTGGGCCTTTTGCACATGTACTGCAGTGGATTTATTCAAGAATTTAGTAAATCAAAGAATAAAACATTTTCCATTCAATTCTACTACTTTCTGCCCTTGTTCGTGGTTTTTCTTTGACTGATCCAAGTCAAATTGATATTATATTGATATATAGTTTTGTATACCAAATCTTTATGTCAAGGATTAATACCAAAATGAAAACATAAACATTCCTTCCCCGTAACTCTTGAAACGTCCCTGTCTGACCTGACATGTGTCTCTCCCAGGAGCCAGACACTTGATGGCAAAATAAACATATCCATCCAAGGTCTGTCGATGACTAATTAATAGAGATATTTGTGGTAGTCCAGCCAACTCTATTGCAATACACAGCAGATTTTAAATTATGATACACCTAATGGTACACCTAATTTCAAACTGAAGGTGGTCACCATAGCAAGAAAGTTCCTGGTTTCAGACGTTGCTTGGGCCTTTCTACTTCTATAGTCTGAAAACAGATGTGTTAGGGTTAATGGGTCATCCTAAATCATCCACAGGGTGAGTGTGAATATGCATGTGAGAATGTTTGTCTGAAATCTTTGAATTCTGGTTGAAATAAAAATATGAATTCTTGATTACAGATTAAGAAAATGACATGGCAATAATAACCATTCATTTTCAATTAAAAAGTGCTCCTGCTTAATTTTTTTTATGATACATTTAGCCACAAACCATTTGAAGGGAGTCCTTTAGGAAAAGGTTGACTTCTGCTATTGTTTGTTTGTTTGTTTGTTTTGGGCTTTTAGCTGAAAACCTTTGGGAAGTCAGAACAACAAAGCAGCAAGTTTACACTGACCACACTGGAATGGTGATATTGTATATCGGCATACTTTTACTGCTGTAAATGGGCACAAAATCTGCTTGGAACAATTTCTGTCATTTTCATTCTCTCCATTACATCATTTATATTTCATATTCAAACTCATGGTAGATGATGAGCTATAAAACATAGTGTTTGATTTAAATCATTATCACGTTTAATTTAAATCGTTATCATTATTTTAATGAGAGGCATTTATTTTCATACAAAGGAGTTTGTCTGTGAAAAACACTGGGGTAGATGTGGCTTTACTGGTTCAAAATGAACCAAACATATCTGTACTACCAAATACCATAGGATGAAACTATAGGTAAGACATGGTACCTGCATCATGCCCAAGTCCCAAGTCAAATGCATATTTTTGCCTGGAGGGAGAAATTTGTTTTGAGCATTGTGTTCAGTTAGAAACCGTTTACATTTGATCCTGATATAAAAACAAAAATAAAAACTTATTTTGGCTCTCGGTTTCTCTTGCATCCAGTTCCCATGCAGAGATCCAACGTATTTGGATGTGATTTATGGCAGATACAAAGTCGGATGTCTCCCTTTGAAGTGTGGAGTCACTAAATAATAATTCATCATGTCAGTCCATAAACAAAGAAAATAAAAGGTGCATGCTCATCACCATCAGAGGAAAACAAAAAATAGATAAATCATGCATGTTAGAAAAAATTAAGAGCAAAATTAAGAGGACAAATCAAGAGGCTGTCAATCCCATTATAAGGACAGTACTCCTGAATTACTTCTAGTTAGTATTTTAATTGACATCTTTAAAAAAATTATTTGGTTGAAAAGGGACAATAATGCATAATAATAATAAACACAAGTACAAATGTACAATGGTAATTTTGCTACAGAGTTATTCCAACAGATAATTTGAATCTGATTGTTCCTTGGCAGGTCACAACAATACACAACAACATTGTTAAGACAATAAAAGGTAAAGTGCAAACCGGTTGCAGGAAATAATTGCAACTGCATTAGGTTGGAGTGTAATATTAAAAGTACAAGATAAAACACAAATGACTTATTCACTCATATAGTATTACAAAGATGTGTACATATAAATGAACTGCATATTCTCATTACGTCTGGTAAGTCTGGTAACGATGAGGTTTTGATGTTTTTTTGTTTTTCTTTCCTCTAGTAGTATAACTTACTTTCTTCTTAAAAGTGACACTGGAGTTGGAGAATCATATGTCTTAATATTACTTCACTTCATTTATACAATATGTTGTGCCATGTCAAAGAGCATGGGAGCATGAGAGTCAGTCTGACCCAGCGGGCAAGGAGGGAGACGGACAGCAGGCAGGGGTTTTCCCAAGCCACATCATTGCACAGCTCTCACAATACTCTATAAATAAAGATAAACGATAGTTTAAGGACATAGAACTGTAAAAGTGTTCAGAAACTACTTTTGCTCTCTCAGTTGATCTTATGATTGTTTGATGTCCTTTTATGGAGTCCCAAAGTACAGAAAAATGCCCCTTTTTTGCAGTTATCAAATCTCTGAAATGACATTCATTGAGGTGGCATTTAGAGATGAAAAATAGAATCTGCTGTCATCAACAATTACTATGATATATATGATAATATTTTTAAAAACATCTTGGCTGATTAAAGTTCAAAATTTCATGCATGAACTATTTTATTATCATTTTGCATTCTGTGGAAAATCAGGATATTTTCTGGGCATAACAGTTAAACTATCGGGTTGTTGTGGATGGCTTTCAAGGACACGTTTTGTTTGTGTATTCTGGTTTGGGTGCCTCTGATGGGTTTCAGTGAAAGCCTCTCAGTGTAGTTCCTTGACTTGCGGCTGCGGTGGAAAATTCTCATTTGGGATTTGAGTACACAAGGCTTGAAAGCCTCGCAGTCAACACTTCATCAGCGAGTGAGGTCAACTCTCTAACACTTCACACAACGGGTGTACACATATACACAAACACTCACTCACTGACAAACACAGCAGCTCTCTCTCTCTCTCTCTCTCTTTCTCTCTTACAAACACATATACACAGACACACACACACATACACATTGACACAGTTTGGGCCTGCCTAACCAATCAGAGAGAAGTGGAGTAGGTCCCCTCAGAAGTGGGTGGGAGAGCTATTCAAACTGTCTCAGTACACATAAAGTTTGCGTTGGTGGTTTGGAGAACTTTTGAGCTTTATTCTTTTCTGTAATGATTTTCCTTTTCATCATCTTATTGTTTTTTTTATTGAACTTTGGGGTTCACCAGAGCTTAGTTTGAATGTGGAATGGCTGAACTGGTTCGAATCCGCAAGAAAAAGCTGCAGATACCCATCTCTAGGTAAGATATGGAGTTAGGATTAATACAGATTACATTTAGTTTTCTACATTTGAAGCTGCTCTCTGATTGAAAAAAAAAAGTGGAGGATTTCATCAAACATTACACATCTTTGTTCTTTACTGCAAAGTTGCATTTCTCTGTAGGTGGCTTTCTGGTTTGCAGAAGTGGAACTATGTGACTCAGAAGTACACTATAGTCTTCGTGTCCCCAGCAGATATCAATCAGATCAGAGCAAAAAATAGAACCTTTAACAATCTTAAAAAATGGCTGACTTCATGCAAAGCTTGGAGGATTGAATGTACAGTACATTTTATGAAGTTTTAAATTTTGCGGCATGCAAGAAAACACTTGTTGCTCTAATTGTTGGTGTTGCTTTTTTGCTGTGGGAAGGAAATGTACCATGGAGATGGTGAGTCATGTGGTTTTTTTTAAGCTTTTCATTTTTAACACAATGTTGTGTCTACAAGTGTCATGTAAATGTTACTGATGCGTTTGGGGTTCCATTTTATACCAAGATTTCATTTATTTCTAACGTCACGACCGTCCCATTTTGACAGATTACAATTTATAACATTTGACTGCTGAATGGTTTGATATGGCATTAATTCAAGTTTTTGTTTCCCTATTACCTGCCTAATTGACTTGAAAAATAATGAGAAAGTCAAATGTTTGAGCTGACAAAACCAATACCATTCAGTCTTTGCTGATACCTAGCAAGAATGACACTATGCAGTGTTTAGATTCAACAACATCTGAGCCAAAGGAGGATTTGTAATCTTTCTCTGTAAACAGAGTACTCTTGACGAGTAATTTCCTGCAAATGTCCTTTCAGGTTCTTCAGCTCCAAACAATTGAAACAAAAAAGACTGCCTTATCATGAACGATTACTTGAGATTGAAAGTGAGCGGTGGCATTCTGATGCATGCTATTCTTATGACTCAACAGCTTTTGAAAGCCCTTGCCAGCGTGATAAACACTTGAAAAGCTGTGAGCATCTCATCCCCAGGAGTTGGCTCCATAGCGTGGCCTTGCACAGTTTGAACACCATATGGGAAACTCACTAAAAATGTTTTTGAAAAATCAACTGTGACACAAATACGGTGTTATGTCAAGTAATTCTTGCTCAAAAACAGATGCAGAAAACAAATTCTATCACAATCCTATCCTATTTAGGCAAGAAAGATTTTGGACTCATTCCTAGGATGAGTTTACATGAACATAGGAGGTGGGTCACACTGTAGGTGACATGCATTCCAGTCATTTGTTTCATATAACACTGCAGGAGATGAGCTTTTTCCCACCAGTTTTCTGTTATAATCCGATTAAAAGTTTCAAAACCTAAAATGAGCAACATGTTCCCAGAACTTCTCAGAATTGAAAACAATCTTTTTTTCATTGAAAGTATTTTGACAAAATATGGGTTATGTAAGAGTTTAAACATGGGAAGTTTTTCTCTTTTGGAAAATGTATCTCTTACAACGCTTGTTTGTTTTGCCACCAGCTGGCTTGGCATTTAAATCACTTACAAATCATTGATTCAGAAAGGTTTCTCAACCTGTGGTTAGAGAACGGCTTTTCCTTCGTTTCCCTCACTCACAACAAATACAACTGCTGTTCATTTATGAAACCCAGCTCATATAAACATCTTCAACTTTAAGTTTATCTATATCACACATGAGCATCTCAAAATGCTTCACAGGGTGGCAGAGCACAATAAATTACAGTGTTTTTAATTTTCCCTTTTTATTCTGCTGTAGCTTTGACTTAATCATTTTGTGCGGATCGGTGTGAAATGTTGATGACTTGACCACTTTACCTGTTACTGGTACATTCAGTATTCATTTGTTCATTTTTTCATCTTCTGAAAAAATATTATCTTGCCTTTCAGGCTGAGGAGCATGCTAAAACAGCTGGAAGAGAAAGATGCTGATTTAGAGGAAATCAAGAAGAATTTGGATTTTACAGCATCATTACTAGAGGCAGTATACCTCGATGGAACAAGGTAAGACCGTAATAAAGCAAAAGTGTTTTTAAAAGAGATGCTAGTACGTGGAAATTTTAGCTTGCCATTCATGTATGTGTGCATTTTCTAATGTTCTTGTTTCATACCATGAGGAAGTGCTACGGTGATTACTTAGGTTTGATAAGAAAATGCACAAAAGAAAGATCTGTAAATATTCTTAAAAAAAGTGCATTTCTTGAAATATAAATCTAATTGCTGACTTCAGGCAGAGAGTGAACTTTTGGTTTACTGAAAAACCGAGCTGTTTATCATTCAATTTTCATGCAAACTACAGCTTCAGGAAATCTTTTGTAGAATTAAAGTTTCTTGATTTCAAAAACAGTCCCTGTGAACCTTCCGGCTGTTTGACTTCACGATGAGCTGAGGGAACTCACAGAATAGTCTGCACTCTGACCACAGAGGATCTTGCAACTACCTCAAAGGTTCTGAGAAATATTTCAAGAAATACTTTGTTTTTGTGTGACACACCAAAATGAGAATGTTTCTCTTTTATGATAGCACAGTAAGAATAAAGCTATAGAGACAACAACCAGTATATGATTAAACCAGTGGAAACAATAGGCCTGTTCATCCTTAAAACCCTGAATGCTTTATACTTTGATTAACCACAACAAAATGCCTGCCTAAGATTGTGCAATACCCCTTCTGCAGCTAATTAAATTTTGACTAACAGTCACTGACCCCCCAAAAACATTTCAGGCTCCAAGGCCTTCTCAGCAGATCTTTTATGGCTTATAAGTTGTTATTTGGGATCTGTACTTATCTGATTTCTCTTTTCAGTCAATCCCTCAAATAGTAGTTTGTTCTGATATGTGAAGAATTTGGATTTCAAGTCAACATCACAATCATGTTATCATGTTCATCATTTCAACCATGTCACATGCCAGTTTAGCCGCTACCAAAACAACTAGCCAACTAGCCAGTCACTGCATATTTCAATTCAATTCAATTCAATTCAATTCAATTCAATTCAATTCAATTCAATTCAATTCAATTCAATTCAATTCAATTAGTTTAATTTAATTTTATTTCAATTTGATTCAATTCAATTCAGCTTTATTTGAATAGTGCCACTTCACAGACAACAGCTTGAGCCAATCTGTTATCATCAGTCAGTATTCATACAAGCCAATTAATAACAAATAGCCTATAAGTAAACCAACAGATTGCATCAAATCATAGGCTACACCCCGTTTCTGGCGAGATCCCATTTTGTTTGTCACGCCACTGTGACAGTTGTTTTGTAACAAACTTTTCAGATTTGGAATTTTATTCATTTAAATTTGTGTACATACACAAGTATATCCATTTACTATAACCATGTTATACCATACCACTATGAAAGGAGTTTAACACTACAATTTAAGAAATACAAGAATATACAAAATAGAAAGGTATACATTTCTTTTAATTTGGGACCCATTGTTTTTCTCAGGGACACACTTAAATCCCCACCTGTGGGTCCGGGAGACTCATTATTTTGAAAACCTGTTGACATCACTGCAAAGGGTTCTTTTTTATCAATAGCAGAGGAAAATATTTTTTTTTAATTGTATTCAATATGTATATGTAATATTGAATTATTAATCTGGAATTTGCCCTCTTATGATTTCAAAGTTCACTTAATAAATGGGTCCTGCCCCCAACAATCAATTGCCTGATCTGTTACTGTACCCTCGTGTCAGGAATGAGTTTATGCCAATTTTTGAATCCAAACTTAACACAAGTTAAATTTAGTGAAGATTTAGTCCAAAGCATAGGCTGTGTTTAAGAAGTGGACATAGCCATTAATACATGACTGGTTCTTTGAATATTATTTTGAATGCCGAAACGGCTTGTCATTTGGTTGTTGCCATTGGCTGATAATTGATACTTGGGGCCTTATTCTTTTGTTTGAAGTCAAATGTCTTTTTGAAAAGTTCAAACCATGCAGGAGCAAAAAAGGAGGCATCATTTAAAGTTAAAAGTAACATGTGACTGAGATGACCACACTGTTCCCTGTCAAAACAGACAAAAGTCTGCGAAGATTTGGCCACGACTTGGCCATATGGAGGAACAGGTTTCTTCAGTGCTGCAGATCAGCCCTAGATTTTGAACTCATTGGAAACAGGAACTGGGAGCCAATGTTATCAACAAAGATGAGGAATAATGTGAGAAGATTTAGAATTTCTGAAAATTAGTTGGACAGCAGCATCCTGCATTGCCTCCAGGGGGCTGATAGCAGATGCCGGATCTTTGGCAAGGAGGGAATTGCGGTCCATCTAGGAGATGACAAGCAAATGGGTTGGGTCTCATTAGTAAAACAGTGTCAGCAGACCCTGATCCTTTGTAGAGGGAAAAAAAGAAGATGTCTCCAGCACTTCTGTTGTCAGCCTCTGAGGCACAAACTGCAATCCTTTCAGTGGTAGACATGACTGGTTGGGTAGGATTCAGGAAAGGAAAGTGTGCAGATCCTAAGATTTGAACACTAATGATCAATGGCTACACTGGCTACATAATATCTATCTATCTATCTATCTATCTATCTATCTATCTATCTATCTATCTATCTATCTATCTATCTATCTATCT
>JBBBVU010000003.1:19739764-19759300 GCA_037177055.1 Atherinosoma microstoma
GGAAATCAGCCAGGGGTTTTAAAGCAGGCTCAGAGCAGTGGTTGATTCACCTCAGCTGTGCTGGCTGATTGCAGGACCCACCTCCTGTGAAAAAAAAAAAACCACTCACCTACGCACACACAGTCACAGATCTCCAGAACCATGACACATACAGCCATTAAACTAATAGCTCAAACAACACATACTTTTTGGAAAGATCATTGTGTAATGATCTGTAGTCTTGTTTGTTTATTAAGTATTTGGGCATTGATGTAAGTTTCTTAATTAATACCCTTATATACACCTACTTGGTTTAGGAGGGGTTTAACATAAATATTGCAATGACCATTTATGAAAGGCTGCTATTTTACAATTCAGTCAAAGTTAATAGGCTCAAAGGTCAATATGCATTCTCATGGTCAGGTCAAGGCTTCTTTTCCAGCTATTTTTATCACTAATACAAGAGATAAAAGGTCTGCAGTTGGTTTAACGTGTATAATTTGTGTTTGGTAGTTGTTTAAAAAAGCTATAATGCCATCCTAGGAGGAGTCAAACCAAGAAAGGAGGCCAGAAAATAAAAACTGATGCATCCACCAGAGAGCAAAAAAGAGAAAAAGACAAGGGAAGACGACTAAAAAGAATGATTAAATTACTCCTTCTTTGGTGGCGAAAAAAAACTGCAGACATATTGTTTTATTTCAAAGTGTACAATCAAGAAACACTGTCATGAATTGTAATAGGGGTTTAAGTGCTGCCAATCAGATAATAATACCCAAATAAACAACAAACATAACTCAAGAGGTTATTAAGCTAAATAAGCAGAACGAATGAGATGAAGAATGAGATGAACACATCCTCACACTCACTCCTATGGTCAATTTCTAATCATCCATTAACCATACAAGCATGTTTTTTGTTTTTTTTCCAGAAAGGGGACTGGATTCCCCATGCATGGGGAGAACATGCAAATTCTACAAATAGAGTAAATAAATGGAGTTTATGATGAACCCTCTTACTATAAGCCGACAGTACTAACCATCCCCCCAAAATGTGCACCTTTTAATCTAATATTTTATTCAAAATTACTCTTTATGGCTAGATATTTAAGTTACATCTCTATTGTCAGAACATTTGTAATATTTGACTTGTCTTTGACTGGTGACACTAGTAAGAAGTCAAAGGCTCATTGAAGTCTGTGGGATAAATCTTGAGGGCAACATGGATGTCGGTACAAACCAATATTATTTGTCAACAGCAATCTTTGGAAGGAAAGCTCCAGAGGTCTGCAATGGAGTCTCGCACACATCACAGCTGAACTGGTGAGCTTCCGCTCGACTTGGACACGACACACTGAGGACAACAAGTTCAAATGGAAAGAGAGCGGCTCAAATGGTATGCTCTCTATTAATTTGTTTATGTTATGAATGTGATTTGTAAAATCACAGATTAAAATTTTTCAATTCAAATTTATTTCACATTGAGAAATGAAAAAAAAAATTAATCAGATTTATAAAGTAAAACAATCGCATGTTAACAAAGTGCTTTAAGAGATATGTAATAAAACTGGACGGTTTCCCATCGCTTTTGAACAATGACTGCAAAAACTAAACTCAGCTGGGAAACAGCTGAAAGTAGTTTTTCAGGGGATCTAAGAGGTCTGGAGTTAGTCAGAGCAAAGGAGTTTAGAAATATACTCAAGTGCAAACCTGAAGTTTTAAAAAGTAAACAAAAGGATTTATAAATATATTTCATATTTAATCAGATGTCATTGGAGAGATGGAGAGACCAGCTTATACCCAAGTTCAGGCAGTTACAATAACCAAGCCTTGAGGATATGAAGGTTGTATAACTTCAAGTCATTACTCGAAAGGATGAATTATTGATGAGTAATGTTCCTCAAGTAGAAAAAGCATGTTTTTACTACTGATCCATCCATCTGTCAGATTTTTGTTATCTAATAAGATTCCCAGTTCCTAGCAAGGGTCTGAAAATGCAATTTCCCCTCGGGGATCAATAAAGTATAATTCATTCATTCATTCAAAACTGAATAGCAATGGCCCTAAAAGGCTTGTGAAACCAACCAAAGAGTTTGAGAAACCAAAAATAACCACAAGCACTTCAGACTTACCATCATCCACCTGAAGACAGTTGTTGGCCATCTAACATTTTAGCCCCTGAAAACTGTCTTGGACAGATTTGACTGGTGTCATAATGTTCATAGTTTTCTGACCGTAAGTCAAAGTTATAAATAGTTCAACAACTTCTGCTAGAATATTATATAATACACTCAAGTCAAGCTTTGTTACTCAGTTGGCAGGGAAGAAGCTTTTTTTCCCCCCATAAATGTGTTCATTTCCATTGATTTGATTTGTTATCTAATTCATTTCCAAGTGATCTCATGGTGAGATTAACAGATACGGATATAGTTTTCCTTTTAGCTTAACAAAATTTTCCAATGTCTTTTCCAATCTTCTATGTCCTCCAGGATTTTCAGATTCCAGTGTTACAAAAGAACAGAGATCCAGACAAGAAGATTTGTCAGAAAAATCTCTTCAAGACCCCACTACAGATACAAAATAATAGACAGGACTTCTTTTGTAATAGTTTTTTCTTTTCTTATTTTTTAAGAACTAAATGTTAACTGAGGTTAACAATCACTTTTTGTAACAAAACCACAAAGCCTTTTGTTTTAATGATTGAGGGAACAATGAGAGGAGGGAAGGGTGGCTTAAGATTAAGATCATCTTCCAAAGGTAATATGCAGTGTAATTACATACGTCTCCTCACATCTTATTTTACAGTTGTATCACAGTAATTTAAATACAAACTGTACATGCTGGTCATGTTATATAGTAAAGTCCATGTTATTAATTTAAGTTGTCACTGAAACACAACAACAGGAACATTTTCTGACTGTAGTTTGAACTGAACACAAATCATTTAACCTGGCATTAAACTTTGAAAAATCTATATTAATTGGTGGTCTTTGTGGTTCTTTTTGTGGCTAAAGATGGAACCAAGAGAGGGGGTTACAGTGCAGAGTGTGTTTTTTTTTTCTTTTACTTTTACTGTGAGTCCTAAGGGTTATTGTAAGTCCCAATTATGTTATTAGATCCATTTTCAAGTGAAGGAGGTAAGTTAGGGCACATCAAACTGGAAATAATTTTAACACGGAAATCAGTGTACAAGTCCTTTAAAAAAAAGAACCCCTACAGCCTTTTAAAGCTTCTTATATGACCCTTGCTGGTTTTAAAATTAATACTTAAACTTATGGATCATCTTTGTTTGGATCCCTTCTGACTAAGTTTATATTTCTTTTGAGTATGCAAATATATGTTATAAATCCTGCTCAGAGATTAGCACTGGATTGTAAGATCCCAAAAGTTTGATATATTTAAACAAACAAAAGAAAACTATCATAAAGAAACACAAAGATGGATTAACAAAAATCCAGTCCTTTATCCTTCAGTATAATTTTTTTTAAATCAGCTTTTCTAATTGTACATGTACATGAAATTTTAAAACTGTAGATGAAAATCTGAAAGCTTCTCCAAACACGTAGTGTGTGTGTTTTAAAGAGTTCTGTCATTTGCAAAAGACAAATAATTGTTGTAAATTATGCAAATAGCATATATGCAAATAGCGCCACAGTAAATCGTCAGATCACCACATGCCAACAGAACAACATTGCTGGTGCTTGTTGTTAACTCTGCAAATCTGTGGTACTGTTCATCTGGTAACAGACTCCATTTTTCAAACGATATATGTCTTCATTCGATGTTCCAACAAAGTGGAACAAAGTGCTGTCAAACACTGCAGTTCATGTCCAATCATTGTCATACTCAAACCATCCAGAAACCCTCTTGTGCCTAATTAAAAGTATGTTGTCACTCTGGAGCCCACTTGCATCAGGATAGCAATGTTTAATCGGTGTGTCCTCTCACAACAGTTTTGTTTTGACTGTGAGTGATGCTGGCCCCTATGAAGACAAGTGGATCGAAACAACGCCACCAAGGCAAATTTTTATCTTCTTTGCAAAATGATGACGCTCTAAACCCATTCTGAGACATTTATTCTACACCATGAAACAACTTATTTACTATCTTTGCCAGAGCCTTCTTTGACTTTATATGCGCAGCGGAAATGTTAATCATGTGTTTCTTGTATACTGTAATTTTCATTCTCTGCTTTTCCAGCAGGGGGGGCCACAGAGCAAAGACAGATGATAGCTCCAGGGTTGCCCAGAGGACATGGTTTCAGTCCCAGTTTCTCAAAAAACAAACAAACAATACAAAAAAAGAGCTATCCAAGAAGATTTCTCTGTTGTATAACAGAAACTTAAAACTATAAAACTTCTGTTTAATAGACACATATTTATCACTTTTAAATGAAATATGTAGGATTTGACATGGCAACACTATACACTTTCATGTTTTTGCTTTTAAAGAATGTAAACAAAGAAACAAAGGCTGTGACATCTTAACTTTTCAAGACAGAGCTAAATTAAATGTAAAAAATTGGTGTAAATTTTGTTTCACTATAGTTTATTGTCTTGGTTGTTGTCAAGTCATGCCCAAACAAATCCATGTAAGCTAATGAATGAATGAAAATGAAACAGCAAAAGTAACTGGCCTCACACAGACTGCAATAAACAGCAGCAGGAGGTGTCTGTACGGATACCAAATGTAGCTTAAACTACTGCAGTGTTTGAAAAATGTATTTGCCAAGTTCCATCTTGTTTATTAAAAATGTATGTCTTTTATGCTCTCAGCTCTGAGAACATTCAATTATTAAATGCAGAGCACCTATTTTTAGCATTTAGTCAAATTTGCCTCCACTAAACCCATGACCAGTTCTGCCATGCTAACTTTCTTTTCGCCAACATGTTTTAATGGGGGAGGAGATCCTGGTTCATTCCACTTTGAATGCTCAACGTTACTTCATACTGACACTGTCAAACAAGCTGTCAGCCAGAGTGCATGCTTCTAACATTCATAAGATGTTCCTGGATAAATATGAATGAAAACAAAGCCATCACCAATTTAAACATTTTATTGTATCAAAGAAATTTGGATTACAGATGTAATCATCTATCAATTCAAGTAAAACTGGAAACAGAAACTCCCCAGATTTAATTAATGTAAAGAACACCATAACCATTCAAAAACACAACAAAACATTACATTATCCATAAATACACAGCAGAAGATAGAAAATAAAGCATACACAGGAATGTACTGTCATTTTTTTTGTTGTTGTTGTTCATTGTGGAGAAAGGGCCCATTGTTGCAACTGCGAAATAAACTCATGATATAGTGACACCTATTGTGAGCTTAGTTCTGTTTCACTTACAGTATGTTGATTAGTTTCTTTCAGACATGTCAAGTATGATGTGAAGGTAATGGAAGGATTGTCACAAAATCTACACGATAATGCCACTGCAGTGAAACAGAAAATGGATGACAAATATTTCATGAGTGTGTCGATGACTGTAAAATTTCTTTAAAACATACAAAATGATTAAAAGAAAATTCAACATTTACATTTTGGATTTCGAATCTAAATCTTTAGTTGGTTGTAAAAATTTGTTTCTGTACAAAGTAAAGCAATGAGTCAGAAAAAAAAAATCACTGTACATTCAGTGTCATGCAGTACAGTGCTCTATGACCAGGGTTTGGGCTCTATAAGCATCCATTTGTCAAAAACGAGAGCTCAATTTCCTCACTGGAGATAGGATTTTTCCCTGTTAATCGAAAATATGTAAATTCATCTGCACAGTCCTCTGTAACAAACCCTGTTGGTCAATAACACATTTACAGCAATATGGTTAGACTGCTAACAGTCTGGTGTATTTCAGTGTGTTTCTGGAAACAGATGTATCTCTGTAGTTATTTTGTGTATTGTAATAATTCCTCACCCTGTTCAAAGAATAAAAACATTGATATTTAGTCAAATAGAGAAGTCCAACCTGAATTACCATTAGTCACTTTTGCAGTAAACATTCATTTTATTTTATATAATTAAAAGAAATTCTAAAGGTATCTAAAGAAATATAAATGCTTCTTTTCATCTGGGTGCTTGTCAGCTTCTTTGTTTGATTGACAGTAACCTGAGCCTTTGTCATTCATTACATATCTGCAGATGCAGCCACTTAGAATTGTTACAGCCAGTTTCCAGCTAGTGGGAGTGTTTTATACTTTTTTGTTTGGTTGTTTTTTTTTAGAGAAAGATCTAGCAGAGCATTGGCTGGAAAGCAAATGGCCGTTGGATGAAGCAGCTAGAAATGGCTTTATCTGTATAGCAGTAACAAATGATCAAATTTTTGTCAAAGGAGTCCTAGCAATAGTTCTTAAGATGTTTTGTTCATGATGATGAAAATACTTTAAGCTAATGATGACGAAAATGCTTTTTTGGTTGCTGCCGGCTCCTTTTTGTCACAATAACACAATTGCCCTCTGGTAAACAAAATGATGGCAAGGTTGAGAGGTAATGCTAAATTAAGATCTGTTCATATATCAAATTAATTGACTGGTTGTGTTGTATTCTAAGAAACCATTGTAAAGCAGAATGACATGAAATATGTTTTTCTTTGGGGTTCTACCTTGTTTTTCAAGAAAAATGTATATTATCTTTCATTACATTAGCCCTGGACAGTGATTCTTTCTAATTATAACAATAATATGGAATATTACTGGTGAGAAATCTGAGCTACTCTTTTGTTGACAGGGCTGATTAGGCTGATTTAAGTAATCCGATAGCATTTTTCGACACTAAATATGGATAGTCAGCGCTGAAACAAATGATCATTGTGATTAGCAGTTAACATGCTAAAAATGTTATTTCACTCATTAATAGTTTGATCCTTCAATAAGCAGAAAATGAAAAAAAAGATTCAACTTTTACTTGCTTTTCTGTCCAAAATCACAAAGTTTTATTAATAATTGTTTCTACACAGAAGGTGTAAGTAGCAGATTTGCACCAGCTGATCCAGTGCTCTATTTGTGTTAATCAGGAAATATTCTTAGTCATCCTCGTTTGGGAAGCATTCGTAGCATAAGAATACAGTTACTGTGTTTACAAAGCAAAAATGCTCAACAATAGACCAGAAACATAGAAATATACTTCCGGGAGATCAGCTCACTTACTGTGTAAAAAGGTCACGTGTCATGTCACATTTGTATGAAACAGTCTGGAAATCAGTTGTCAGTTAATTTTCATTTTCTACTGTTTTTCATTTTCTGATATTAGTCAGAATGATTCATTTTTAAACTAATTGACAGCTCAATGTGTTGAAGCAGCTGTTAACCTCAGCTGGAATTATCAGGACCATTTCCTATTTGTAAATGTCCAATCCACTGGTATATAAATATGCAAATATATGTGACTGTAAGCTGTCAGTCAACCCTGTGCTGCCCTCCTAAATAACAGTTAAGAAACTGGATGGGTCTGGGCAATGACATTTTAGCTTAAATGGATGTTTTTGGCTCCAGTTTTTTAATGAGATGCAGATGGAGTTTTATTGCTTTTAGATGGAACTATAGTTGCTGAAGTCATGGCACATGTTTAATAAGAAAAACTGTCTAAGAGGATTGCAAAAAATGTGATGGTTGCCACTAAATGCAACATTAAGCATGTCAGTTGTGGAAGAGTAAGATAATGGTGACGTGACTGAGACAGGAAAGACTGTCCCATGTTCATACATCCAGTTGGCTAGTTTTAGATTAGTGCAGGGAAAGTTGAACAAACAAATATAATTACTTTATTGTCCCTTTATCCAGAATTTTTTCTCACAAAATAAATGTAGAAATATTTGTTCCTGTTCTGGAGGTGGTAACTAAGGCCTGACTGTACAGGAATAAAGATGCCCTGATGTCGCCAAAAAGTGAATCTGCAGACACAATCTTTTGTCATGGTGTTGGGTTGACAGAGCAGACGATATGGCATTGTGCAAAGAGGACACTATTTCTCTTTCTCCAGGCTTAATTTCTTCATCTCCTCCTCTGCTGGTTGATTTGCACCGGATGCTCCTGCTTTTGACTCTGAAAATATAGACAGAGACATAAAATACTGAGAGAGCAGAAGGGAACTCTGGGTAGTTGGAGAGGGATGATGATTGGTTTCAATGGACTTTAAAGACCCATTCCTTAACTTTCGACCTAAAAACTCTGCATTCTGGGCTTTTTTTTGATGGCACAGTAACATCCATTATGTGCATTTATGTGCATTTCTGGAGCCGCCGCGGGCCAGCAGCGGCTGAGAAACTGCATTATACAACTTTTTTATCCGGGACGCATGCATAATGTTGCAGCTGAGTTTTGCTTTCTGCATGTATCACAGACAGCAGATGTAAACAAACCGGCCGCTTTGAACGTGCACCGTGGCGGACACAGCAAAAAAAACATTTGAAGACATTATTGGAGGAAGAAAGAAAACAAAAGAGAGCCAGCGACAGAGGAAGAGATAACACAAGAGTCAAGATAAGACTGTCTTTTACTAGCTGGAGAGATCTTACAGCACATGTAGGATGCAAGATGGAATGGATGCCAAATTAGCCGTCAATAGGGGGCACATCACTAAGAAAATTGCAAAGGTTCTGTACTGTGTCTTTAAACTGTCACTACAACCTCATGTATACATTCCAATATATTGAGAAATTTTCAACCAACCTGCATTGTTATGCCTGAGTAATTAGAACCTGACACACCAGGTGGTTTATTTTGGGGAACCATCTGGTAAGCTGTTCTTCCAGATGAAAAGTTGTATTGTAGGGTTTCTCAGCCTCTGGATGCTGCGGGGCTGCGGCGGCTCCAGAAAGGCACATCATAGCTGTCACTGTGCCATCAAATGAGTCCAGAACGTAGAGTTTTAAGGTCAGAAAATTTTGTAGTGCCCTTTAAAAGGCTGGTGTCATTTTAAGGCTTGCCAAGTCCATAAATTGAAGGCTATGTTATGGATTACTATAATATAGAGCCACTATTCTGCAGAGTAAGGTGTCCAGCTAAGTGGTTTGTTTCATTTCGTGGCAGAGTTACTGCCAAGACCATTACGAAATTATTTCTTAAGGGTTACATTGTTGTGCAGAATTTAAAAAAAAAATCCCTCTCAACTTATTAGACACAATGTCCTGCTTTACTGTATTGGACTACTTACACCTACAGAAAAATTCATTAACTGTATTAACTTAATGCTGACAACATTTTCTGATTTGGAAAATTATCACGAATGACAATCATCAGCCTGCCACCATTATTATTGTAAATCTCTTGAAGTGCAAAAGGTTAAAAGGGTGAGGCTTAACAATCAGAACAACAGACAGAGAGGAACAGTGAAATCAAACACATAATTCCCCCCCCACCACCACCACCAACCCAATTTTTCCACTTGCATGTGTGTCTCACTCACTGGGTATTCAGCGCTCTCTGAAGTGTGGATCAAAGCAACTTCACAGATGTTTGCTATCAGGTCATGATTACATGACGCCAAATCAAGCCTGTTGAACTGTTTAACATGCATAAATAAACCCTGCCTGCCTGGTGAATGGACAACGAAGAATCCCCTGTGGAAAAGACCGTGAAGGATGAAAGAGGGGGAAGTTTCATACATAACCAAAGCTCACCTGACTCTTGTGTACCCGCTCGTGCATTCCTTTGTTGTAAAGAGGGATCTGCTACACTGGCAGCACTGGAACTATCCTCCTCCTCCTTGGACAGGGCACACTCATGTCCACCAGCAGCCTCTAATAGGCTGTCCCTGGAGAACTCTGTAAGGGGCAGAGAGACAAATAGAGGATGAGCTGGAGGACATGATGGTTACTGATGAAGCTGCCCTGCCAAGGATGAAATAGTGCACTTCATAATGTAGTAGTGGTGATAAAACACTGGTACATTCTCTTAAATGCTCATTTCATCAATCAATTCCACCTGACTTTTACAAAACAAGTTATTTACTCCTTTCAGTGAATTTAAAAGGCTGATCTTTGAATGAGGCTATACTGGACAAGGCTGGTGTTAATGGACATTGATTTGTTTCTCCCAGTTTCCTTTTTGCTCCTTTCTTTATGACTGACAACTTAATTTGTGGCTCTGCTGCTGAACAATCCATAAAGAGCACAGTCATCATTTAATTTCGGAGTCTAGCTTTTCTAGTGTTTAGACCACTTAACCATCTGAATGGTGAATGAACATTAAACCGCTGCACTGTGTGGTGGTCCTTCAGAAAAGAGCCCTGTCAACTCATGATGCATTAGTCAATTACCAATGAATGTATGGTATGTGCTGTATGCTCTACCTGCCATCACTGGGAATTACTTGGCCTGCCAAGCTGTTTGTGTCATCAAAGGTAAAAGCACTTTAGCTCAGACAGGAGACAGTATCTGCAGGGTGGGAGTTTGACCGTGTAATTCTTCACTGTGAATAGTTACTTTAATATTTTGGGAAATACACTGACTGTATTTTCTTTCTTGTTGAGAAATTGAAGAAATGATCAATACCACTTTCAATTAAAATATGTGGCTACAGCATAGTAAGCACAGTTAAAATAAAGCTTTACAGAAAACGGACAACACATGCCAGCACTGTTGGGTAGCCTGTCCAGGGTGTACCCTGCCTCTTTGCTTAATAGCTGCTGGAACAGCTTCCTTATAACTGCATAAAAATAAGTGGGCAGAAAAAAAACGAAGAGAAAAAGAAAACTGGGCAAAGTCGATGAATGGAGAAAATATATTCTATAGATTTGCAAGTTCATCACAGACAAATTACTACTTGCACTCATTCTTACTGCTGGGGAGAATTTAGAAACACCAATAAACTTAACATGCATGTTGTTGGACTGTGGGAATAAGCCTTAGTAACCGGAGTTAACCCATGCATGCACATGGAGAACATGGAATCAAACACCACAAAGAAAGACCCCAGCAAAGGTAAAAACCATGAACGATACCAACCACTCCACCACTGTGCAGCTAAAATATATTTCAATTGTTATGAAAATTAAATAAGCTACTGTTTTACTACCAACTGTTTCTAGCAATAAAAGTCTCCTCTAAAATGATAAATTGTAGTGGCTTTTTTGTATGCTCTTTTCACACAATTACTAGTGGCCATCTTAGCACAATTAAAAAACAAAACAAAACGCCTCAAACTCCCATTTTTAACCAAATAGAGGACATTGGGTCTTTTTTGGTGACAAAAAGGAGCTAAAACAACATTTCAGACGAAAGCTTGTGAGAGGTGGTAAAGAGAATACACAGAAAGCACAAATCATATAGTAAAGTTGTTTATTCTGTCTTGTAAGTATTGTAACAAACTGGTCACGTGATGCCCACATCACGTCCAGTGAAGTGGAAATGCGGAAAAGGTGTTTCCATTACATTTTGCAAAATACTTCTATATATCGATACGTCTGAAAAACCACCACCTGCTTACAATAAAAATTTTTGAGATATTTGAGAGGTTTTTATTTAGATATTTAGGTTTTGTGCAATTCTATGGGTCATGGAAAAGCAGCTAGTGTGTGTTTGTGTGGGAATAAACCTAAACCTAAACCTAAACCTAGTAGAAACCTAGAAACCTGGGTATGACTCATTTTTGCTGTATAAACTGTTGACAAAACAGATAGTTCTCGCTAACTTTTGAAAGTGCTACCAGAGATATATTTCCAGCTACCAGAGATATTTCCACTCTCAATCTCTCAGTTTTGTTAATTTACGCAATCCCATCAGAAATTTTAGACAAATATTTAAACAAAAACAAGGACAGGACCAAAATTAATTTTAAAAAAGTATTTTTCTTAGCCCTCCTTTTAAACATACCCTCCATTTGGCAGCGCAGTTTCTCAAATGCCTCTGCGGTGGCCTCGTCGTCGTGGGGGAGCTCCTCTCCAGCGGGAACAGAGTCAGGACTGGGTCGGTCAGATAAGCAGCTCTCTGAAGAACATTCATCTGCTGCTCCTTGCTGCTGTCGGTACAGGTGGTGCTCTACCAAGAACTGAAGCTCTGTGAGGAGGGAGAAGATGGAGAAGGTCAAAAAGAGGCAGGGGAGATGAGAACAGTGGGGAAAGGGAGCTTGATAATCAATCAATCAATTTATTTATAAAGCGCTTTAGCAACAACCACAGCTGCACAAAGTGCTGTACATTTAAGGTAGATCAAATAAAAGCATAAAAATGCATCAAAATAACAACAACTATTAAAATGAATAAACTATGATAAAAGTAGTAAAATAGATAAAAATCAAATCCTGACAATAAATAAACCTAGATACAAATACATTTAAAACCAAATGAGACCAAGTTTCAGGTTGAGTTGAAGGCATATGATAGTGAGACAAGAGATAAGGTGAAAGAGGTAACATAAAAGGGAACAATAGATTGAAAAAGAAGTGATTTGGTAAAATCTTAAAGTTAAACATTGTGCAGATGGGAGAAGGAAAGAGTGCTGTAAAATGTAAAGTTTATAGAAGAAAAGACAGGTTTATAAGTAACACATAAAAAAGAGGGATAAATGGATGGATAGTCAGTGTAGATGGAAATTCAATTAGAGATCCAGCACATAAAAGTTATTCTAAGTTAAATATTTCTGTAAATTGACCTCATTTAACCAGCGCTACACAATTTAGAATATAAAATCCAAGTCTTTAATATTTCTGTTGAGCCCTCTTGATCCTTAGTCTTAATAGGTTAAATCTCTTTGTAGAGGGAAACTAAAGGATGCTTAAGTATTAAAACACTATCCGCTGAGCAGTCTGGCTATTAAGCTGTAGTTAAAAAATTTCCTTCCTAGAATTTTGGATTCAGCGTTTATTCATTTTTGCTATTTTGCTTCACTTTTGTTATTGGAAACTGTTTTCTTTTACCGTATACTCTGCTAAAAAACAACAATTACATCCCTTGGAACAGGATTTGCACTGGTGTGACCCAAAAAAACACTATAAAAAGCATTTCTCAGGCTTTTTCTTTTGTTTGTACTCAATAGACTTTCCTTAAAAGATGCATAAACCAAAATGCCTCAATCTCACTTAGATGCACTTTTTAAATTAAGAATATAAAAACTGGAAGGAATTCTGTTTAGAAAATGGGGCACTGAGTCCATGTTTAGGGAAGAGCAACACTTATAGACTCAGAAGTCAACATTAACACTAAAGGTACATTATGAAGAATTTTCATCATTATTAGAGATACTTTACAAAATAGATATAGCCTATATTTTTTTAAAGTCTTGAGTTCATGCAATTTATTTCCGGTCTTTTAATAAAGACTGGAAATAAGGTGCACAATCATCTTCATGTTTAATTATGAATTGCTCATGTTTCCTATATTGTTTTAGCCATTCCTCAGTGGCTAAAAGATGCTTCTTCTTTTTTTTCTTTTTACCATACTCCCTGAGTAAATGCAGGGAAAAAACTGATATTGTGCAAACATTAATTCCAAACTTTTAATGTTCTGCTGTAGCTGCATTTCACAGCAGCAACAGAACACACACTGTTGAAACACATTTCTTTCAGCTTTTTCTATTAAGGTTTTCAAAAAGGGGTTTAAAAGGGATTCTTGATTAAAAGAAGATGAAGGTAAAGGACAGGAAAAATGTGAGCTACAGCCAACACACACATATTGCACAGAGTAAAGGGTCTTTGCATGTTGTTTAGAAATAAAGGTTTTGACATGAGACTTCTTGGAGATGAGGCTAACTGTTACAATACACCTTACAGTATATGAAGTAAGAATAGGAACAAAGGAAAAATGCTGTTAGTGTCTTAGATCACCAAATGCATTGACTGTCAAACTTACTAGACAAGACTTACACTACCTTTCATCGTTGGTGTTCCCTTTTGCCCTTTTCGTCTTTGTCGAGGGGAGTTCAACAGGGCTGCCTGGAAAATATCAACACTATATCAGCTGAGCAGAGAGGACAAAGAGAGTTTCAATAGAGATAGACATATACACACAATTCATGTAATTGTATTTCTATAATCTCATTTTAATAAAACTGGCTTTGAATTAGATTACCTTGTACAACTGGTTTGGGAGGCGATCTTCATCTATTTCTGTGACAAAGGAAACAATAAGTTTACTAATGCATGCAATAAAACTGGAAAACATATGATACACTTAAAGAAAACTGCTCACACAAGCCTCCTATCCATATTTACACTGTTTCTGATAGTGCAGTGTCTTCAGTGTACTTTGTTGGTGTAGTTGGAGCATTGCTGTGTCCAGACAGTGCATAGCAGAGTGGATAAAAGGTTACCTCGATAGCCAGATGGATATCTGAAACTTAGAAGAACTCCAATTTTACCAAGCATTGTGAGTGGTACTGCTACTTTTTACTTTTTAGTACATTCAAGTTCAATTATTCAGTTGAAATGACTACATTTCCCTTTATTGAATTTTTGTTTGTTTTATCAATATTATTTTCAATAAAAAAAACAACAGTTTGTTTGAAGTCTCCATGGAATGCTGTCAGTGTCACCTCATCTCTATTAAACACATTTAACATTTAATCTTTTTCAGATTAACCTGGAGTACAACTGCACTTTTTAATGTTTCTTCTGCACTCTGCTGTAATGCTTATGATGTTTTATGTAAAGCACCTTGAATTGTCTTTAGTAAGGGATATTATGGCAGGAAATGTGCCTATATTGAGTCGGAAAAGAAAAGCAGTTTTGGAGAAGCTACTGCAAAGAAAAAAGCTGAAGGAGAGCGGAGCAAGAGCAGAGTGCATCTGTGCAGCATTTCAGCGGTGGTGTCAACTGAAGCAACAGAAAGGGCTGCAAAGTGATGCTATGGTGGCCATATTTCTTCTTGATAGGTAATGGTGCGTTCCATTGACCTCGGAACTGGGAATGACGTCACGCCCGAGTAAACAGAGTTCCAGTCCACAATTTGAAAAAAAAGATGGCAGCTTCCACGAAAAAGCAATTTCTCAGCACCGTTTTAAACTGGCAAAACCACTGGAACAGAACGGCAAAAACTGTTTCGAAGCAGCAATTGCTCTTTTACAACAACGACAGACCGTTGAGAAAACAGGAATTGTTGTTTTGAAACGATAAGTGCCGTTGAAGAAAACAGCATCCCCCTACATATATATCAAACAATACTATGTGTACTGATTTAATGCAACAAAAACTGGTCAGAAGTGCAAATAAATATAATATTACAGGGGTTTCTACACTGCTAACACTGGGCATGGCCATCTTTAAACGTGAAGTTGGAGGTTGTGAGGATCTCCGACTTTCCGAGTCGGAGTCCCTCAGGGGCTGTTCCAATTGAAATTTCCATCTCGGAATTTCCGACTTCTGAGTTCAAATGGAACGCAGCATTAGATAACATTATGTCTATATGACTTCGGAGAAAACAATGCTCAGCGCTGGTGAACCCTCATGAACAAGCATTGCGCATTCCTCTGCTCTGGTGGCGTGGCCTCGGAGGGAAGTCTGAAGAAAAGGGTTTGGACTTTTGAATTGTGTATTTTCAAAATGTAGCTAGCTCGAACAGTTTTTCCAGGATCTCCATACCCTACCTGTAAGAAGTGGAACTCTTTTAGGCTAACAAAGGAAGTCTGCAGTATGCAACTTATTTCTACCTTTCTTCCAACATTAATGTATCTGAATACACAATTGTTTCGGTTTTAATTATTCTTACAGAAGAGGGAAAGGTCCAGCATCAAACAGTATGAATTATGAAGCTCAAATGACCCTCACTGGAAGAAGACAAAGTCAATAAAAAAGTCAATATGTGAAACATGAATCTGTGGTCACCACATCAAAAGGCCAAAATAGAAAAAATATCTGTTGACTGGCGTACAGTGAAACCATTAACTGTGATCAATACTAAGCTTCTTGAACCTCAATCCAAATCTGTGTATTACAGCCTTGAAAGTTTTTTTTTGTTTTTTTTCTTTCTGGGACACCACCCAGTTGCTTGGCAACCTATGCATCCCTAGGCACAGGAAATGCAATGTGTGTGTGCAAGTGAGTGTGCATGTGTGCATATAATATTTCTACTTTTTCAAAATGCTTATGATGTTTTTGTTTCTTTATGAGTCTCTCTCTCTCTCTTGCTCTTTCTTAATGCACTAAACAAACACAAACCCACGGGTAAATAAAATGTCTACCTGAAAGCCAATAAATCTCATTTTGGAAGGATTTATCTCTATGCAGTTTGTATTTAAAGCAGTGCTTCAAACTGAATCTTATTTTTAGCACCTAGCAAGGATATGACAGGGTTTTTGCAGGGACTATGGATTTTATTAGCATATTTGAAATCAATCCCAGGAAGTTATTGGACTGTCCTTTATTAGTTGTAGTTTATATGTCTTGACAAACTGAATTGAGAGATCCATGTCCAAGAATCTGAAGTCATTTTCCAGAGCTCATTGTAAAACAGATGTAAACTAAAGCATTTTATAGGGCACTCGAACAGCAGACAGCAAGACAGAAACTGTCAAAAAGTTCTTAATCTGAATGATTTAAAAGATAACTTTGAACACCAAAAAGCCAGAGGAGAGCCTCTGCACTGTAAGTTGAACTGTTGTTTGACCTTGGGGAAGACAGCTGTGCATTCATCAACTTCATCCTCACCTGCACACTGCACTGCTATCGAATAGGATTTTTGTCTGCCATGGTGTTCCCACACCTGATTCTGTCACATAGTTGTTGCTCTTATTTCTTAGTTCTCCAAGTTATGAGACATAACTGAATGTTTTGAAGCTGCATTTTTTCCATGTTTTACTGAGGTTACCTCAAATTATTGTGATGTTAATCACTTGAAGTGTTAAGTGTTGGACCTCTGCTGGCTAATATGCTTTAATCAGTGTGAAAATGATCACATGAAGAACACTTTGCACTAAAAATGTGTTTGTTTTTTGTTTGTTTTTAATATTTTGATTCCTTGGTGGTCATTGATAAGATATATGTATGCAGAAATATAATGCATTTGCTCAGATGATCATCGGGTCCATGTTTCAGTACTTCATAGTGGCCTGCAGCACTATGTGTATACTGTGAACATGATGACAAGAATTCATTACAAGTCATTAAAAAGTGATAAACGAATGTGAACTAACTCATTTGGGGAGTGTTATCTTACTTGAGAATGTTAAATAATAAACATAAACAAGTTCAGCTGTGCCAAAGTTTTGTCAAATTACCAAAGAAGCTATTTTCCTTAACCTCTTTTGCAATTTTCCCTGTTTGAAAATGTCATGGGGTTCAAAAAAGGTGATAGAAGAAATTTGTAAGGACTTAGGAAAAGACACGCACAATGAGAATCAGACCATACTCAAACTAAACTGTGATGTGGGTCTGCAGTACTGAAACTATATATGTTTAATAAATTTTCTATAAAAATGCTTTTGATGCTTCCTCCAATGCAATCCTATCATGATGTTATACAAAGGCTATACTATATATGTGTTGGATAAGCATAAGTTATCAAACATTACTTTATCAAAGTAAGTAACTAATGAAAGGAAACCCAAATGCAAAAAAAATACATCGAAGGTAGATCAAAGTTGTGGCCATTAGAATTGTGGGATGTTTTTTTTCTCCTTTCTTTTGTAAGAAAGTGTTTCGAACGCTCGAGGAGATAATAAAGGAAGTGCTGAATCTTCTTTCCTTAGTGTTAAAAAGAATTCAACAAGCTTTAATCACAGCTGCTACCCAGATACTTGGTCAAAGACTACTTTGATCAGCTCCCATGTGGACTGAACTTTGAACAAGTTGTTGTGAAGTGTGAACTTGTACAACACTGCCATTATGGACAATAATGGACTTGAGCAATCTGATCTGAATGTATCTTCAGTGTGTTCATGCCTGCTTTTAATAATGTCCACTGGTGATCGGATCACAAAAATGACGTGGTAATGTCAAATGTGAACAGAAAGAACAATTCAGAGATGGCTCCCAGATATGTTTGACAGAATCAAACCAGGGCTTAAAATTTTGTTGTTAGTGTGAATATGCTGACGTTGAAAATCTTAGAGAGAAGCTGTGCTTTGATTTGAAAGAAAAAAACAATATGCAGGAGACATAACTGAAACACCATTTGGGTCAAGAAACATAAAGTATGGCTACACATGGCTGATTTTTAGATTATGTCTTTGTATGCAGCCCATCTGTGCTGCACAATGAGAGAAAGGGGAGATCAAAAAGCCTTTCCAGCAGCGATGAGGCTATCACTGCAATTCCCAACTGACTGACTATCTGACACAGAGCCAGATGAAAACAGATAGGTTCCTCTGACTTGAAGTCAAGCCACTTCTTTCTGTTGTGTAGCAGCTCCAAAACTGGTTTCAATTTGAAGTTGCTCAACAGCATTTGATGAAGAAAAATGAGCAAAGTTGCAAACATCCTTCCACTGCATGATTTTTTTCCACAGATACAAAAATTAAATCAGAAAAAGGCTGTTTGATCTGATCCCAAATATGGAATAATTAGACCCTCTTTTAAAAAATATTCTTATACATTTTCTTTCTTGTCAGTAAATTGGTTTTCAGGGATGAACAATTTCTAATGAAGTAGACCCTGTCAGCCTGGCTCTGCCTCAACAGTGATGTTTTTACATTTAGGTTTTTTCATTACCTCATCGCTGGTAGAAACGCAAAAAAACTATGTGACATGCAGGTAATTTAAGACAATAACCCTGTGATTTTTAATACCATGATTATAATTTGCCCTTTTTGTCCCTACCTTCCATTTTTCATAAGGTCTTCAGTCTATTACAGTTTTTCTCCATTGGTTTGGCTCATTTCTTGAAACAGAAATTACATTCTCAAAACTCTAAGATCATTTGGCAAAACGGTCTTACAGTTCAGCACAACATCATGGCTCACTTGCAAAAGCTCATCACTCCCAAAACTGTTCACTCATGCTTCAGAACTAAGTTCTTTTCCCATGTAAATTGGAAATTGTGCTAACTGTAGGCTAACTGTACTTAATCATTTGCAAAGTAGTACATAGAAATTGAGACATGTACTAAGACATTTACAATTTAATGAATTGAATGAGAAATACAATTCTGTTGTGAACAATTGTCAAATGGTTTGGAGGTTTGTCCATGTTGTTATGAGAATGTGTTTCTGTTTCAGGAAATGAGCCAAACCAATGGAGAAAAACTGTAATAGAGGCGAGGGACATTGAGTCCAAGTGGGCTGTGTTCCGCGCCTCCATTGTTGAGGTGGCCAGCCGGAGCTGTGGCCGTAAAGTCGTAGGTGCCTGTCGAGGCGATACACCGGCAGTGAGGGATGCTGTCAAGCTGAATAAGGAATAAGGCTTTCTTGGCCTGTGGGAGTCTGGAGGCAAATGACAGGTATCGGCAGGCTAAGCGGAGCGTAGCTTCGGGTGGTCGCTGAGGCAACTCTCCAACTAGAGGGGGGTAACACTCCTCAGCCTCCTTGTTAAGGTCTATTCAGGGGTCCTGGAGAGGAGGGTTCGTCGGATAGTCGAATCTCGGATTGAGGAGGAGCAGTGTGGTTTTCGTCCTGGTTGTGGAACAGTGGACCAGCTCTATACCCTCTTCAGGGTCTTAGAGGGGGCATGGGAGTTCGCCCAACCAGTCTACATG
>JBBBVU010000003.1:19783058-19799846 GCA_037177055.1 Atherinosoma microstoma
CTATCTATCTATCTATCTATCTATCTATCTATCTATCTATCTATCTATCTATCTATCTATCATCTATCTATCTATCTCTTCCTTGCCACTTTTTCAATGTAGGGTCCAAGGGGCGGTGGAGCATTTATTTATTTATTTTCCCCCAGTAATTGGCCCATTTGCAGCCAGTCCAAGGTTGAGTGGTTGGTGACCACATTTTGTTGTTAATAATTATTTTTTTCTAAATTGTTACATAAATAATAACACATTGACTCTTATGGAATAAGATTTAAAAGTTCTGAAACTGTCACAGGTATTCACATTTCTAGAAATATTGGAAAGGAGTTCAGGCGTAAGGGGTTTGTAACAAAGTCCATTAGTGGGCCCAGTCACCCATATGATTCCATTTGTAGGTTTTTTACTCTACAGACTGAAAATAAGCTGACTTAAATGAATAAGTTTTCCAGTCCTCTGATCCAAAAGGTCCTGACCGCTACATTTATTGAATGAAATTTGCTTCAGAATCCTTTTTTCTTTTCTTTTCTTTTCTTTTCTTTTCTTTTCTTTTCTCTGAGTTATTTGAACAGCAAACACAACAATAAAATAATTTTTTTGTACTGAAGCTGAGAGTGAAAGAGTGAGTGTGATCATTAAAGCTGCCCTGGTAATAATAGCTTTTCTTGAATTTGATTTCTCTATAAAGGGTGAAACTGTGTTAACAACAATCCACATTTTCCTTGTGTGAGAGATCCAAGCACCTGGCTGGCTGCACATTCAACATTCAAAGATAAAAATATCAATGAAATTCTTTATTCTCTGTCATCCAATAATATGAGCACTCTGTTTGTCTCTATGGTTCTGCAAACTTCACTAGGGGAATACATGACATTTCATCATGTTCTGTAGGTATCGATTTGATGCCAAATCATAATTATGTTATACAATTTTGAATTACTACATTACGACTATGAGTCCATGGTGCCTGTTTGCAGCCCTGCAATCTTATGCAAACAGTCTTATATTCAGCAATAACACACCAGAAAGGTAAAGAAATAAGAATTAAGCAACAAATTAATAAATTATGAGACATTTTAAGATGTTTTTAAATGTGTGTGTAAAATATTCCATTTATAGTGTAAACTTACACAGTGTTCTGGTAATGTTCTTCGTTTTCTTCAGATTGTTAATTCTCTACTTTCAAGGGGAAAAAACACACCAAAAAACACACTGCTTTTTTTTTAGCTTAACAAATCTAATAAATTAGATTGCACTTTGTTCAACTTCTTGGAAAGGATCCACAATGGATAAAACAACTCATTGGTAGGATCATATCTAAATTAAAATGTATGTTTAGTGGGCTCATGATACGACACATTTGCAGACTACATAAACTCCATTCTCTGCAACAGAACACAGTTTAGCCTTGCCATTACCCTTGACAACTTGCTCACTCTGTATCCATGAAAGCCTTTTGAGTGTGACAAATTATGCTGTGTCATGGCTTTAGCCTCTAGTGACTAACTGAGACCTCACTCTTTGCTGTTCAAAATAGCTGCCCTCCAAGGTAAAGAAAAGTGGGAGAGAGGAGGGTCAAGAAAAGTCAACAAGCCGTAGTTGGATAAGAACACACAAAATGTAATTAACAGTTTTTGCTTAAAAAAATTGCTGAGTAAGTGCCAGGAACCACCTCTGGATCTGTCAGTCTGTTTATGTTATATATCTCCCGCTTTGTCTTTCGGTCGGTCTGTCTGTTATAATCACTGCAAAAAAGTGTTGTTTTTCCAGGGCCCCCTGCAGACTCATGAAATTCAGATGAGTTGAGTTGTTTTTTTTACTCAGATGTGCTGATCTGAGACTACAGCTGCGGAGGCAACAGCACTTAGGCTGTCTTAGTTTTCTCTTTATTCTACTTAAAATGTATCTCTCATCTCATTTCAGTGATAGTGGGATGTCAACCATGTGAAGGTTAAACACTTCCTTATTACGGTTGATCAGGCAAAAAACAAAAACAAACTACTATAACATTGAAATTTCCCTCTGGGATAAATAAAGTAATTTTCATTTTCATTTAATTTCAAATCATTACCCAGGGTAAGCATAAACAAGTGTGGTTATTACAGGATGTTTAGAATATTCCTAAAAATAAACAAATAAAAATCTTTTAAATTTCATCTTGTGATCTATTACAACTGTGTGGTGGTGTATTTCTCTGCACAAATCCAGCTCTATTCATGTATTTCTCCCTTTCTCCCTATTTTTCTTTTTGTATTTTGGGCATTGTTGGGCTGCAGTACACCCCCCCTAATAAATAAAGCAGTGCTTTTACAAGGACTACACAAATCTTGCAGTTCAAATTGCTTTCTCCACCACACCTTTTTAGAATTAATTTGTCTAATGTAACACACTGGCTGAGTTAGAAGAGGAGTGGGTGTGGTTTTTTTGTTCTTTGAAATGTATAAAATATCTTCTGATTTACATCTTTGCTCTGTAACTGGCTGTCTGTCTTTTTCTTTTTGAACAACGCTGTTACTCTCGCTTGAACAAAAGGAAGGGATGGGCTAAGTTTTTCATGCTGCATTTGACAACAACCCGAATCCTTCTTCTGTTGATAATGTTTTACCAGTTTTAATCATAAAATTTTCTACATGGCAAAATGCAGAAAAATACACACAAATAACAATATTCAAAACTGATGTTGTCAGTGCAAGGTCTGGAAACAAAATATTCTAACCCCCATGCTGTCACACAGCACCTTGATTCAACCAAAATAGCAAAATGAAGATGACGCTTTTCTAATTTGCACCAGTTGTTTTTCATTCTTTTTCTTCAGGGTTCATAAAGAGAAATGGGTGGTCACGTTAATAAACAACTCTTACTGAGACGGATTGACATGCTTTCCTCCCCAGTAATTGGCTGTGGAAGCCGTTAACTCGTAGAGTAATTGCATGTTGCTGTGTTTTAATTAGTGTACAAGCTTATTGCATGGTGCTTCCCCAGCTGGATTGTAAATCCACCACAGACAATGGCCACTGCATCTCTTTCTATCAAAAAGATGAAAGCTAAATGACTATTTTACTAATTTTACAGTAAAAAAATGAAGCATTAATGGCCCGTATTAGAGCTTCACAAAGTGTTTAACAGAAAATATCATCTTTGATTTATTTATAAATTAATCTTTTTATTTTTATTCTTTTTTGCATATTTCAGTGCCATCACTCTGATGTCTGAGTTAGCCAGTGGCCTACAGATAAATTCAAAAAATGTGTGTAGTCAGATATGCCAACTGAGTCTCACATTAGATTATATCATGTTGCACTGAGCTAGTTCAAATGTGCCACCAAGGAATCCTGACCATGCAATATAAGACTGTTATGCAACGTTTCCACATATTTGTGTGTAAAGTATGTAATTCCATGTAATTATACAGACCATACCTTCCTTCACAAAAGAAAACTTTACAGAAACAACTAAGCACTGAGAGGCTAATATTATGATATTTTTCCTCCTGTTTTACAAAATATATGCATAGATTAAGTACAGCAAAAACAAACCAAAAGAACAAGAGCAGAAGTAGGTTGTAAGGTAAGCCTGCGTGGTGTATTGTCAACTGTCTGCACTCCACATGACACAATTTCAATACTACATTTCAATACTGATGTGGCCCAATTTTGAATGTTTTTTTTTCTTTAAAAAAAAAAAAGTGTCAATGTTTGATCAGTTTTACCATCAAGCTAGTATGTTAGCATAATCACTATTGGCAGCTTCCTGATACGATGCAGTCTTTTTTTCCTTTTTTTAATCTGTTTTTAATTCTATCTCTTTTCAGAATTTTTCTTCTGTTCTTTCTTTCTCGTCTATCATCTCTTTTTTCTGTTAAGTTGTCCGTCTTTTTTCACCTTGGGTGGTAAAAATTTATAATGTCCCTTTTTTACTTTTTTCTATCCCACATACATTTTATAAAATGTTCAGTGAATCTGAAAGATAATAAACTGATTTTATGTTTCTTCTTTGACATCTTGTTAAATAGTTCCTATATCTTCTTTGAGATTTCATTATATTTTTAATTTGATAATCCTTCTGTGTTGGAGTTTGATTATTCATCTTTTTTGTGTTCATGTTTTTAAGCCGTGAAAATTTGTATTTCTGACATGATTCTACATCCGCTTTACAATTTTTGTAGATATTAATCATACTGAACAGACACGGAGCTTTTCCAAGTTTAAAGCTCTTTTATTTGAACAGAAAACAGAAAAAATAACTACATTTGACATCACTTCATAGTAAACACTTTTTGGCTTTGATCAAATATCAGTCAGGACAATCTAGGTTTGCTTAAAACATCTCATAGGCACCAGTTAACACGTTTTACAGTGTTTTGAATTTGAGAAAAAAAAAACTTTAAAGAAGCATGAATCATCTTCAACTAAAACCCAGGTGTCAAGCAAGACCTAATGACCTGGATCGGAGTTGAACAGAATGTGAGAAAGCTCATACATTTCAGATTTATTCATTTCACTTTAGTCTTTCCACATCTGCCCGTTGCTTGGCTTTGTACCAGACAGTGATGTGAAGGTCTGTCTACCAAGCTATTTCTTGCCAAATCTCTGGGGCACAGCCATACTCCAGATCTGACCAGGGGCGCCCTCCCAGTCCCGGGAATGAATTTGATCCTCCGACACTACCTGCCCTCTGGAACTGCGGCCAAACCTGCACAGGAGGAGTAACAACATGGGGGAGTGATGTAAGCTAAAGAAATAAATGGGAAATATCTGTAGGGCTTTTTCATTCATTCTCAATGCATTTCTTTTAAGAATATCAGAAAAATTGCACAAATCATTTATTTTAACAATAATACACAACAAAACCTTCAAATAAAAAAATATTCTATTTGGTTGTGTTGGACTTAAATTGTGTTTGACTGACAAGCTGTAGACTGATGACATAGGAAAGAAAACACTGTAAATGCAGAGATTACAGTTTGAGGTTTAAACCTCTAAGGCTGAGTCCATTTACAGGTGAAAAAAACATGTTTCTGTGCTTACCATAATAGAGGCATCTATCTCCTGAACCTCTTATCCAAATGCAACTTTTCAATGATTTCAGTAGTAATGGCACTTTACTGTACTTTGTTGTATATTTCAGACATGGAGAGTACTTGCACATTGTTTAATAGATGTCTTTTTTTTTACACCAAACTCCTAAAAGTAGAAGCTTCTAAAAGAATATAAAAGTAGCATGTGCATATTATTTTTCACTGAAACACAAAGCTAAATTGAACATGATATATTGACTATACATCGAGTAGAATAAGGCAGTAAGTCATTTTTCCCTAAACACAACTGAGCAGATGTCAAATTTCAGATTCAGTTATTGATAACCGATTTCTTGAGCACATATTTTTGTGTGTGTGAGCAATTCTGGCTCTGTATTGCCACTGACCTTTGTGGCTGATGGAGAACAGATTCCCTGGTTTCTCTCTGAAATCCGAGCAACAGAGCTCTCAACAATGGGCCCAACAGATGATTATCAATGTTGTTTTCTCTGTTTTCACCCTCCTGGAGCACAGACACATACACATATACACACACACATACATATATACATTTATATGCATTCAAACACACATCCATAAATGCAAAGCTTGGTGGAAGAAAATTGGACTTTTGCATTTAAATGAAAATCCCACAAACATATCAGTTTCAGGTTGCAACACAACTCCTCCGAGCCTGAAACTCCAACTGATCTATCCCGCTGTGGTAAGAGAGACCTTGAGATGTAGATATCAGTGCACAAAGGCAAAGAATTGTACGCTGTGATAACCCAACTATCCACTTATCCTTAGTTTTATGCAAAACTAAACCCAGAGCAGTCTGCTCCTGTATGCTACAAAGAGAAAATCTTTTTTCTAGTCATGAACTGAATCCATATCTTTTATCAGCTCTGCTTGTCTGACTGTTCACCTCAGCAGTGTATTTCATGTTGTTGCATGACAAGTCTAAATTCTAAATATATGTAAATTGGCTGTGTGATTTATGCTGTCTTGTTTGATGAAAGGCTCAAATCCCATTAACATGCTGCATCACATGGAGTGACAGACTAAAAAATATTGGCATGACTTCTGTCTGCACAGAATCTTTCCTTCACTCTCATGTAGTGAATCTGACACGCCACATTAGGCAGTCAGAATGTCTAAACACAACCATGTGTGCCAGAGATATAATTTAACATTAAATTTTCATTTGTAGATGCCAATGTTATTTTTGGACTTGACAAAAACTATATAGAAAAAAATGCAAAGAAATGCAGCTATTCGAACAGCATATTTCCATACTGCACCTGGTTGGATAAGTCAGAGAGTTTAATTGCCTTTCTTCTATAAATGGAAAGGATAATTTGAAAATCAACTTTGTGAGCGGTTTGCTATCTCACCAGTCCCAGCAGGTGTTCAGCCATGTTCTCCTCTGAGCTACCGGGAAGGATGTCATTTTTGTCCAGACCACCTTGGAAATGAAGGGCATGACTGACACCAGCCATCGCCATAACCAGAGCCAGAAGAGTCACCACTGCAGCTGTGTCCATGGTCTCAAGCTGGGAGAGGAGGTCAGATTAATGTTGATGACTAACAGAAGTTGAAGAAGATACTGGGTGGCTAAGTAGAGTTCTTAGATTTGGATCCTAGAAAACAGAAGAGAGACTTGTCCTGATCAGGGTTAGGTTTCCTCTTTACGCAGCACCCTGGCTTTCTTCATTAGTGGCAACATACTCGCTGGGTCTTATATACCCCTCAAGGTCACTGGCTGCAAGCTCAAGGGAGTTGGAGAAATATGCTACTGTATGAAGAGGGAACTGGGGACATGATGGAGGAAGAAGAAACTCCTAAAATGAGACTTAATTTTGTCCATTTAGAAGGATCAGGGCATTAGTGATGACTGAGAGGAGCCAGAGTGCATTATTATGTGGTCCTCAGGGTCATACAGCCCAATTCTTCCAGTTATTAAACATATAAATCCCTGCAAATGGACCCTGATCTAGCAATCCCTATTGTGCTGTAGTTCAGACTAAATGTAAAGACAGACAAACATTTGTGACTGAAGTAATCATGCACCAATATGAGAGATTAGTCATGACTTTAGTGATCTAAAGCAGCAAAGAAACAAACAATATAAAGCATACACACTTAACTATAAATGTTACAAAATGCAACAAGAAAGTTTGAGATTCTTGCGCAGCAATTTTCTAAATCAAAATATGAACCCAAATCACAATAAACATAATGTGGTTTAAGTTGTCAAAACCATGTCCTAAATCTCATTTGTGAGTTTAATCTTGAGGGAGATATAATTTTCCTTTTTTTTCATGTGGATAACATCTGCTTCACACCGCCTCCAAAATGTTACTGGCTTCAATCCAAAGCAACGTTAAGCTCAACAACATTACATGGATTTAAAACCTTTACAAATACACTTTCTTCACTTTGTTTGTCAAAAGGTTTTGAAAAGAATTTTTTCCCAAAGGAACACATGTCTGAAATTCTCCACCTGTTAAATGTCAGCTTCATTCATTTAATTTATTTCAAATGAAGACACCTCTCTTCTTGATTAGCAAGAGTGATTCGGGCTTTATTAGAGCCATATGTGTTCACTTTGTCTCTGCCTTTCCCCTCAGTGTGTGTGTGTGCGTGTTTATGTGTGTGTGTCTGCATGTCTGTGTTTAATGATTAGTCACTTCCCTAATACTGGATGAGACATTAACAGATTTGACTCATCAAAGTACCTAATGGGTGACAATCGGCTTAAATACACACGCAGTCTGACTGGCCCTGTTTAATTGCCATGGCAACCAGGATGACATTCAGCAGGAAATTAGTTTTCATTACTTTAATAAGATCAGAAGCTTTGGGATTAGAGAAAAATCTAGTCTTGCTCACACCAGTCATGAAAAATAAAAAGCAACATCTACGTGTAACCAGTACTGACAAAGATTGTGATCTTCTTGCTTCAGTATGTAGCTACTAATTTAGCACTAGCAGCATGGTTTGAATGACGCTAAGGAGCTAAGGGGAGCTGTTTGCCATTTAATCAGGGATTGTGTTTTAGCATTCATTGTTATCCTGAGATAATGATGTAATTAAGCTGTTGCAAAGTGACACAGGCTTCAGTCTGAACTCTTTCCAATCAATGACATTGTCAACCTAACATAAATTAGACATTTGATGTCTGTTGTGTTGTGCATCTAATACTGGCTTGGGTAATTTGAAGGTCCTATAGTTCACATTTAAAAAGACTTCCCAAAATTTCTGGAATTCGGGTTGTAAGATAAGCAACATCTATGTTTATCTGTGTGCAGGCAGTAGTCAGAGATACTTGACCATTTCCTAAACTTTTCTATGCCAACTCAACTGTCTTTGTGTCATTTAACATTGTTAAATGATGTGAAATGCTTATATTGCCTGGAAATTACATGCATGAAGTGACATCCTCTTACATGCAATGCTATTCTAAGATGTTAGGCTGACTCTTATCTTTTTTTCCACACACACAAGTGGAACCCCTTGTTAAATATTTATCTTCTTATGGTCTGCTACAATACTTAGGCAAAGGCAAACATACAGTATGTTTCCCCCTTCTGCTTTTTCATCTGCATGTGACTGCTGTGACAACAGTCTAGCTAGAGAAAACTACAATGAAGGACCAATTAAATCATCTCCCCGCTGGTAGAACAGGATATGAGCTTCTGATTTAACGCCCTGCTGTACCGAGCTTTTTATGAGCATGTCGGCTCTGGTTACATGGGCTGTGATGTATCATTTTTTATTAAATGTTACACGCAAAGATTTCTTCTTTTTCTTTTCATAGAAACAAAACTGCATCATTTAATGTTTCCTTCAAGGTGACTGATGCTGAAAGGCAAACTAATCTATATTTTTATGAAAGAGAAGCGGTGCAATGTGCATTTCTTGGTAACTGAACACTGTCATATTTAACTGAAGCATTAAGTACACATATTTTTTTCTCCACTAAAAGAAACACTAGAAAAAATTTATAAGGTCATTAGTAATCATCTACCACAGAAAAAAAGACACTACTTTCATTACATCACTGGTTTAATCCCTTCCTACCACTGGATTAAGTTCGATACAAAGCTTTCATGTCCCCCTTTTTTTTTTGATATTTCATATTTTTGGTCCAGCTGTATCTCAGGAGGAAAAGCGGTCATCTACCAATTAGAAGGTCAATTAAATGATCCCTGGCTTCCCCAGACACATTGAAAGGTCTTTGTGCCAGACACTGAACACCAAGTTACTTCCAATGTGTCCATCGGTGTGAATGTGCTTATGATTGTGTATACAAACTAAAAAATGCTATAAGAGTGTGTATGGCGGAATGTGGTTTGTAGAGTAAAGTTTTGGATTGGTTTTGGATTAAATGGACCATATGATATCCCTTTGTTTTACACAATGCTGTTATGTATGATAGAAAAAAAAACAGCTTTGTGTAATACATAAATCTCAAATTTATTTATATGCAGTGTAGTTATATTTTATGTGTGTATGCCACCCAGATAGGTCTGTGTTTTGTTTGTCTTCCTGTTTGTTTTACAAAAATCCCACACTTATATATCATGGACAACAGGATCTCTCAGGATTTTTAAGGATTTTGGCACCACCCAGTGTTGCCTAAGTGAACTGCAGCTTTCCCACCAAAACTTTACAAATTACAGTCAAAGTCGTTTGACTCCTTTACTTTTATTTACAATGTTATAACAGAACAGCCGACCAAAAAAATTTTTGAATAAATAAAAGACTTGACATGGAGAAAGAAAAAGGTATGGGGGATTTCAGAAACAAAACCTTCATGCAGCCAAGAGATACGATTGTCCAGCAATACCTATAAATCAAGTTGTCTCATCATGCTTTACAGCCACGTCATTGCCCCAAATAATATCCAAAATGTGTTCGTCTTGTTCCAACTTTTTTGCTCTTTTAAAAATCTTCTGTCTCTTCATGTTGCTTCAGTATTGGAGGGATGTTTTAATCGTCCACCTGTGTCCAACAGATGTCTCAGGGCAGCATCATCTAATTACCAGTAGCCTTGTGTTTGTAACCAGTAGCTCACCATCTGCCACATTTACAATAAGGCACATGTAAAAAATTAGAAATGCCAGTTCAGTAATTAATGTACTGTCCTAACTGGTATGAAGCACATTAGTGTGGACTGTCTGATAAGAGGGTTCATATAAACTAGCTTTACAGTTTAAAGTCTAATTGATTACACAAGGTTGATTTAATTTCTCTTGTTGAAATGTATATTTTAAAAGAAAATATCTTGCAGTCATATTTTGTTGTCCCTTTTTCAATATTGAACATACATGTTCCTCAGCTTTTCTGACACATTTGGTTTTCATGCAGCCACAATTTTAAAGTCATTTCATGTCATAGGCTGTCTGTGTTTCTTGTTCTCATTTAATATCATTCAGGCAGTTGACCAGAAATGTACAGTAGATTTAACTGAAATATTAGAAAGAAAAAAAAAATATTCACACAAACTGAAAAGGCTTGTTTTTGTTTTCCTCAAATAATTTGACTGTAAAACATTTGAACATATTGTATTCAATATTCTCTCAGGCAGCTCAGAATAAATTATTCAGTTTTATGTACCCATAGCTTCCCAGTGTTAACTAGTGCTAACTAAATGAAAACTCCCAAATGTCTTTTATTTGTTTTAAAATGTTTTTCTTCTTTTTTCTCCCCAAACCAGCCATCAGTAGTTAAGGCAAAAGTAGTTTGTCACACACTGTGTATATCAACCAGTATGTCTGTACGCATCTAAAATGTACTGTATGTTTTGTGCATTCATGCATGCCTTTGATTTTCAGTCCCTCTTTGATCTGTCAGTCAAAACTGATTACAGACAGTGAAGAGTCAAATCTCCCTGTGTACTATGTGAAACATATTGATCAGCTAGACTGGTTCTAATTTGTGTTTTTGGCCTCAGTATTTACTGTAAATCTGTGAAACACAGTATACACAAAGCAAAAGCAGACTGAGGCAGACTGTCAGTAAGTCAGAGTATGAGGATTACGGATCCAGTCACAGGCCACCAATATGCATCTACTGACTGAAGTGCGCACAAAATTTCATGATCCCAGTCTTTGTGCACATTTATAGTCACCGAGGTCCAATGCAAAGACAGAATGAGTGCCACACATGGTGAAATGAATTGTTTTAGTCAGGCAGTGCTTCAAAGAAAATTACAAGGTCCCATCGCTCCAGTGTGTGGCCCATTCCTTTTTATGGACATTTCCTGACTTCTCAGTCTGGAACTGTGGCCGGTCCTCACGAGGAATCTTTACTGCGTGATACTGAGGCAGCTTGTCTTTGTAGTGGGCGCGTCGGAAGAAGCCACACTGTCGGTACAGAAAGGGCGGCCAAGCAGAGGCACAGACAGAAGGGGAAGGACAGATGGAGAAACAAGAGAGAAAGAAAAAAAACAGAATTATTCCATGTCCTATATGAATGTGACTGCATTTGTTTGCCCTCATTCCAAAGCTCTAATATTCAGCTTAATGTTTTGAAAGTGAAGAATATCTCATCAGTTTGTTGAAATAAACATCTTCCAGTTGATTTCATTCTAATGTAAAACAGTCATACTATGATTACTTTTGCAATCTGTGTGACTCATTTTGAAAAATGCACATCAACCAAATAAAGCACATTGACATGCTCTGTTTCCAAGTTAGCATCCAGTGCCTTTGATTAAACACACAAACACACTGAATCACTATTAGAAAAATACACTCATTAAATGAACAAAAATATCCACATGACAAGTTCATACTGGCAGCTGCCATAGTTTTTGAGAAGGAGATCAAATATCATAAAGTGTATGGGATGTACTTTATGGAGATGAATGGTCTTCATTGACTGATGCCAGAATGAACAGGTGCAGATAATTAAACACTAAGAGGCACTGCACACAGCACAGCAGGTATGTTAAAGCCTTGTAGGGAAGACGGCTGGATGGTGTTCAAAAGGCACAAATTGAACTGCAGTGAATACAGGGAACAGTTAAATATATACTAAAACCACCTTCTCTGAATGCTGCTGGGTAAGCCGATGACAGATTAGGAAACCCTAAGAAATCTTTTTTGTAGTATGCAGGGCTACTGCAGGCCATTTAGGTGCCCTAAGCCAAGCAGCTTTGTGGCATGTTGATGCTCAGAGATCACAAACCCTGTCAATCAGTGCAGATAACATGTCACATTTAAGATCTGCGAATTAGCAGAAAGTTAAGGGGGGCTGTTCCATTCATTTTTCCCTTAATGTGTGTAGGAAGAGGATGGAGCGAGTCTGTACAGGGCTGATGTGAGAGCTGTTAGCAGCTATTTGCAGAGCTTTCGTTGTCTGGATTTTCTGGGGTGGCAACAGTCAACATTAGGCAACCAGCCTCACTATTGCTTGACAAAGAGAACACTGCAATATTGTCAACTATAAATATATCATTATTACGATTATGGGGATTTTTCATTAGCCTGTTTTTTTTTTTGTCACCGTTATGATTTTTATTGAAAAGCCAAGGGTTATTCAAAGATGGAGAAAGACGACAAGCAACCGAGCAAAACATCAGTTACCTTCTATCTCAGACATTACTGTGAGGTTATTTGTGGCAAAACTTTGCTCATATTTCATGCAGTAATGAACACCACGGGCCTGAGAGTGGGTTGAGGAGCAAGGCGATTGAGCATGAGGATTTTTACCGCTGGGACGGAGAGGAGGGGAGAGCAGGCCAGATGGAAATAGTTTTAATATTATAGCTCTGTTGCCTGCTTCTCCGCCTCCGAGGGTTGGACCCCCAAATGGGCGCGGTAGTACTCCGTCTCATAGTGTGGGCGCCGCTCAGTGCGCTTGAAGAACCCACACTGGGACATCAGATCACCACAGGAAAGTGGGAGAAGACAGAGAGATTGCAGCAGGAAGGGGATTTAGGTGCAGGCAGTTTCAAGATGGAATTGAGAAGAGACAAAACAAAAGAGGAATGAGAGACAGAGGACAAACACAAGTACAGAAGAGGGGAAAGACAGATGAGAGTGAGGTAGAAGAAATAATATGATTACAGGACAGTTCAGGAATAAGTAGAAAAGTAACTGAGCAGTGTGGAGAGTGAGGAGAAAATGCAGAGCAATGGTAAGTGCAGGAATTGGAATAATGTCAGGGATGCCTCTACTGGTTGCTCAATAAGGGTAGAACGATATTAAGTGCATTTACATAGAAACTGACAGTAATTATAATTTAAAGTAGAGGTACTTTACTTCAATGACTCTTCTTAAAATTCCTCTAAAACTCTACACTGGTGTATCTTTTCATACCCTACATATTGGCATACAGCTGCCTACAAATAGCATCAGAATAGAATATATTTGTTACACAAGTATCAGTCTAATGATTAACAATGTCACATATATTACCACCAATCTATATGATGTTTTCACTCTTGCTTAGCTAAAAGCATTTTAGCAACAATAATTATGCCTTTTTTTCAAATGAACAAAATTTTGATCTATTGTCTCATACATACTTATGTGTTCTGTTTTCTTTCATTTTTTCCAAGCTGAAAAGAGTTCTGTTGGCAATAAAGAACTGTAATTTACCTAAAACACAGAAATTAAACCGTTCTGATCGAAAAGCATATGCAGGGTCCATGTGTTACAAATGCAACAGAGACAGGTTTTTTGTGCATTACCTTCCACAATATGCAGATGAGTAGAGTCAGCAGCAGGATGCCTGCCAGGATGGCTATGAGGATGATCCACCAGGGGATCCGGTACTGGTCAGCAAGACCAGGCTCAGGATAGATCATAACTGGAATCTGGATAGAAAAGGAAGATGAAATGTGCTAAAAATTAGGATATGATAAAATAGGAGATATTTATCATAGTATAAACTAGACTTACTCAAGTCAGGGCCTTTTTGTGGACATTATCATATATTTGTTACCGATTCTCATGAAGAGATATCACTATACAATCTACTTGATATAATAGTACCTGTGCAGCTGCATCTCTTAGGATCAGGTGCTTGACGCTGGACTTCACAGTGATGTTGGCTCTGACCAGCAGCTCCAGAGCACTAACTGTTGGAAACTCCTGAAAGACACAAAGAAGGTCAAACACTCTTCAAACTTTTCATTTGAAAACTAACAAAAATAAACAAACTAGAAATGCACACTTATCAGCTTGACACCAATGAATCTTTTGGCAAGTGGGACAAAATCAGTCAATGGCGTTGTCTGACATTTACCTGGTGTGTCCTGGTTGTGTCACACTGATTTTTCTATGTGAAAGTTTAAATAGATGGCTTTTTGAAACATTTGTATGAGACAATTTGTGGGCATCCAAAGATAATGTAAGGACAGGTTACACTACTTTAAAACTGTTCAGCGTATTTAAAAATTCAAGCATATTAATTTTTTCTCTAGAATTACAAGGAATGAAAGACAAAAAAAAGAAAGAAAAATCAACATCAGCTGTCACCCATATCATTATCATTTTCAAACATGTATATTGACCCAGAATCTCACAATCAATACATTACTTACACTAATTGTTCAAATCTTCTGTAAAACATGCTTTTGTTACAGCTTACAGAATCCATGCTCAGAGACGCTCATATTTTAGTCAGTATCATGCATTTTAAGTTTGATTTTGTACATCATATAAAAAACATGCAATATTCTGAACAACATTCATCCTTTAGATGTAGATTTGGTCATTATATATGTTGGAAAGAAAACTAATATGATATATCAAAAGGTTATGGAAGTTATAAATAGATAAATAAATAAATAAATGGATTAAACTAATTTACTTAACATGATTTGTGTGATATATTTCTGAAAACCAAAAGAGGAAAGAACACATTATAATGTAGAGCGTATAGCCCTTGGTACTTTTTGACAAAACATTAAATCAAATGTAGCTCCAAGGCCAGAAAAGAAAACTAATTTCTGACTCCTGTAACATTTAACCATTCGTCATTCACTTTGTAAATGCACTCACTGTAGTTATCACTCCTCACTTGCATTAGACATGTACTTAAATGAATGTGAGTGCCAGCTAAGTAACACTCAATCTGAAGCTGACACAGACTGCAAGACTAATGCACAGATGCTGATGTAATAACAGGATTTTTTTTCTTTACCTCAATGAAACTGCTGTTCCATAACCTGGCATGGATCTTGAGGACAGCCTGACCAGAGAAGCTGTGGAGAGGACACTGGAACAGCCGACAGCGTGCGGACCCAAGGAGGCAATCCTGGAGGAGAAAATGACAACTAGGCACTCTGGTCTATTCTTCATTAAAGCCTAAAGCAAATTCAGAGATTTGCAAGGAAACTATTCATATATGTTATAAAGTAGTTGCTTAGAAAATGCAAATAGGTATTTGTTTTCCCTCTTACCAGTTTGAGTGACTTTCGTCTCTCTGAAGCTGCCACGGCTGGTGTGTTTTGTCCGACGCTACCTTTTGTCATCACCTGTCCCTCCTCCTCCGAATGAGATCGCCGCGTTCTCCCCAACTGTATAAAAGGGCACATTTATTCATATTCAAAAGAAAACTTTTACGTAGGTTTGATTTGATAGAAGGTGGTCCAAACACTTACAGTTTAATTCAAATTCATACATAAAGCATTTAGTAAAACATGAATGTGGTCATTCTCTCTATGGTTTCAAACATTGTGCAAATTACAGATAAGACAAAGAATTAGCTAACAAATGCTGAGGTTTTGTGCATATGGGCAAAGCAGCTTTTCAACCAGCTAAAATCAACAACTCTACTTACCACCTGGTCAACAGGTGGAAGCTCTGTAGGGGAAGATCTCTGTAGCTTCAGAGGATTCAAGGCTCCTGTGGGGGTGCACTGTGTGTCTTGGTGTCCCTCAAATGTCAAGCTGGCAGGATACAGAAGCCATTTCTCATTGGCCAGCCCATAAGGCCACATGATGTTGAGGAAGGCAGAACCAAATGTTTGGAGAGTTTTCCCAGGATTTGCAACCTGAAAAAACAACACATAAACACCCATTTTTGAATAAAATCATCATTAGCTCTTGTTTTTCTGTACACATCTTTTATGTTACCTAAATGTATAACGTCCTTAAAACTAGAGTTGGTAATGTTGGAGAGCTAGCAAGATTATAAAGTGGCACCTCCTCTAAGCTTCCCCCTCCTCCCGTCAATGCTCCGTTCAAAGCCACAACAGGATTACCAACTATAGCTTTAATTTGTGTTGATTACCAATGTTGAAAACTTCAAATTCCTCTTATGTATGTATCCCAGATACACTCATACTCTTCCCTCACCACAAACTCAAAGTCCACAGGGCTGCCGATGTCCTCCAGACTGGTCATGGCGCTTTCTCCCCTCACAGTGCCGCTGAAGAACAACTGATGAGGTCGAGCCAGTCTGTAGTGAAATATGATCAGGTGTGTGCATCATTCTGCTGCATACACAACTACACCTGTTGTCCTTTATGTTAACACAATTGTTGTCTCACTTGTGGAAGCAAAATTCAATCTAATTTCCTCTTAAAAACTTAACAAAAAAGAGAAAAAAACTATTTACTTGGTTTAAATAAAAAAAGTGGACCTGCTAGAACTGTCATTTCAGACTTATGGAGTGAACATTATTCAAACCCTTTTGATGTGACTGAAAGTTCCTGTGATGATAAAAAAAAAAAAAAAAAAAAAAAAAAAAAAAACACCCCACACCCAATCCTTTTCCCCTCCCACGCCCCAAAACCAAACAAAACCCCCCCCA
>JBBBVU010000003.1:19799946-19815367 GCA_037177055.1 Atherinosoma microstoma
AACTTGTGGAAACGTTCGTTTCAAACTGGGGGGTGAAACTTGTTCAAACCCTTTTTGTGTGGATTTGAGTTTCTTTGGGGGGTTCAAAAAAAAAAAAAAAAAAAAAAAAAAAAAAGGTCTCACACATGATTAGTTTTACATTCTACGTATTAAAATAGAATAAAAATTATGCACAACACAAGAGATCTAGAACATTTACACTTGTTGAAAGTGTAAATACAAGAACCTATGGGTTACTAAAAAAAAACATGCTGCATTTTAAATGGGTTTAAATCCTTCACTCACCCACTGACAGAGAGAGGGAGCTCTATCACAACTTTAGCATATGCTTTGATGGGGTGCAGGTCAGGCTGCTCACTGATACTGAGGGCAAAACAGTCGAGATCAAATCACACAGTCATTCAAAGTACAAAACCTTTGTACTAAGATGATTACTGATCTCTGTTGTGACTGTGACATACTGTCAGAGAGCATGTAGAGGGCTTACGTTGTCAGAAGGAGATCTGCTGTCAACTCAGTAGTCTCGATGGTAATGTTAGATGTGCTCAAGTTGATGGAGAATTTCAGCTGAGACATAGATGAATATATATTGAGTGAACAGAGCAAAACGGCATCTTACGTTTGACATATTCATACATTTCAATGGCTGTTACAAGGATGTATGATGCAGTGGATCATACTAGGTTTCAGCTTTACAATACATAGGCTGGATGCATTGGATTTAAATGGCAACTAAATGTATGTATATTTTAGTATGTTTAAAAAACGAAAAAGATATGCTTCTTTTTTCTTTCTTTTTTTACCTTTGTATTCCGTTTGACAGGGTTTCCAAGGTCACATTCAATTTGGGATCCGTTTTGGTTTGCTTGGCATCTCATCTACAGTTGGTTAAGACAGTAAACAAATACAATTGGGGAAGTTCTTCTATATTTAATGAAACAACCTGTATAATGGTGAATCAAAACACACCTGTGATGGGATCCTGGAGCCAGCATACGAGAGCGTGTTTGGAAGCGAGATCAGCAGCTGAGCAGCATGAGCATCGTCGCCATCCTCCTCAGGGTAAAGAGGGTCGGAGGGCATGTTGGTGACAGTGATTTGAAGCACCACTAGCTTCTGGTCTTTCAAAGAAAACACCTGCAAATTATCCTCATCTCTACCAGGAGAAGACAGTGGAGACAGATGTGGGAGGTTTTTTAGTCTTTTGTTTTATCCTGCTCCATCATAATATTTGTTGTTATTACATCCTAATTCAAAAGTATTTTGTGAAGCTTTTTCTTGGTGTAAACTGAATCAAACTGAGTCAATCTCAATATCAAAGATCAATTTAAGGGATATTGAATGAACAAATAATATCAGTTGGTAAAAACAAATCTATTTTATTATTTCCTAGTCATACGATCTAAGTGTGTTAAGGTGGGGTTGCTAGGCAACATCAAATCCACCCGCTCACACAGAACAGTGTGCAGGTACAGTACTAACTTGGGCAGAGGGGTGAAGAGGTCAGAGTTTATAGGCCGAGTTCCAAACTGGTAGCGCAGCTTCAGGTTGCTCTGGCAGATTTTGTCGCTGCCACATCCTTCTCTCAGGAAGTTCACCTTCAGGGTTTAAACGAGACAAATGTCAAGCTAAGGGAGTGTGCCTATCCGCATATCTATTTCTGCACTTCAAAGTTGTTTGATACAAAACTAAATTGAAAAAGATGTTTTTTTTTTACTGTTTGTTGCCATAAATGATTAAATAAGCTACAAAATAGTCAACAGGTTAATTAATGATGAAGGTCAAAGGCCAAATAACTTTTTGAAATAAATAAATGACACTTTTCCAACTTGGCATGAAAGTTTTTCAGTAAATTGATGATAGTATGTTTCTTATCGTAAGACTGTATTCGGCAATGGTGTGTTTGATGTAATTGTCTTTTCAAAAAAGAATAAAAGTAAATAATTTAAGGATTTCAACATGATGAACCACTGTATTTGACAAAAAAATACAAAACTTAGTCAAATAGTTATGTCATAAACATGCGTTAGCTTTCATTAGTATCAATGCAGAAAGAGAAAAATTAAGTCTTTTGCATTACATGAAGACTTGACTTGTTTCTGCAGTAATTCATGAGCTGTAGCTGACGTAAAACATTAATTATTCCTCTTTTTGTTACAGACCTCAGAGTACAGTGTATTTGAGGGAGAGATATTCAGTATTGGCGGCAGCCTCTCCAGTCCCTTGGCAGAGTGTCTGTGTGGTGGCACAGACTTGATAGTATGAGTTATCGCCAGTGATATGGGACGTAGTTTGTCTCTGATGTTCTCCTGTGAAGATAGACAATAAGATTATTAATCAAAGAAAGATTTGGTCAAAGAGTTACATAGAAAAACAAGGTTGTAGGGATATCCCGATCTGGTCTCTTGCATCAGGACATGATTAATCAGTACTACTAACTCTTATGTTGTTTAAGTCAGCTGCACCAGCTGCATTCAATTTAAGGTAATTAGCAAGTGGCTAAATAGCAGATTAACATAAAGCGCTTGAGCTTTTTCTAAACTGGTGTCAATATTTTTTATACATCCTTGATGATACAAAGCAATTTTTTTTCTCTCATAAATAAAACAACTGTAACTCACTATATCATACAATCACTGAGAGATTCAATGTCCCATCGAGAGACAGGTGAAACAAACGGCACCGACATATTGCATTCATTGTCATCACAGTACAAATCAAATCAAACTTTATTTAGATAGCACTGTTCATATATTAAAAACATAGCACAAAATGCTTTACATGTTTTTTTTAAAATTGGTGTGTTCATATTATTACAGTATCTTTAACATCTGGTATTTTAGACTTATTTCAGGGGTTTATATCAGCCTAAATTATTCAAAGCACTTTAAAATTAGTTTCTCATTCACTTAATTAATTTTTGAATGTATTATCAACAATGTGGGTTTCAGTGTCTTGCCCAATAAAAATTTATTTAACACATGAAGGTGAGGTGAGGATCGATCCACCAACCTTCCAGCAGGTGGATGACCACTCTACCCACTGAGCTACAGCTGCACTAATGTCAGAAAGAATTTTCATTAACTTAATTGTTCTTCTGGTATCAGATTGAAATTTAAAATCAGCAAATATTCAACTTTAAATTACTCAGATTGGTATCAGGGACCAAGAATCTTGATCTGCACATCCCTAGAAGCTTCTTAGATTACTGACTCCCAGATGGCATTTATAGGATAAATAAGTGCAGCACAATGTACACCTTTAGCATTACTTAAGGGTATACAGCAAATTTCACCAATAAGGGTAAGAAAAACAGAATCAAAATAAAGACGTCCTTATTGGTTACTGACATGAAGCTGAAAGACAGCAGTGGTGCACGCAGCGTGGCGCTGCCGATGCAGCTCAACTTCTTCAGTCTGTGTGTACTCAGGCTCCAGTGAGCTGCGACCCAGGAAGTTAACACGGTGTGGGAGGCCCAGTTTCCTGCGTTCTGTGTCAGCTTCAAAGTGCACCACAAGGGCTTGAACAGAGCAATAAAAATGAGTTACACATGGAAGGAAACAGAGAGATTAATATACAGAAATGTCAGGACTCAAGCTGAGACCACTTAGGCAGCCCACCAGGAGCAGAACATAAAAACTCTCATTAAATGTTTACAGTATCACACAGCTGTTTTTAAACCATAATGAGGTTTAATGTTACGCTACAGATAAGGTTTCTGTCTGCTCTAAATGTACCTCCTGTCACTGTGGGGAATGATATAACATCCAATGTGAAATATATATATTCAAAAAAATGAATCATAAAAAATGAAACTTTAGTGTGACTTACTAATGTGCGGTGAGTAGTGTACTGGATGGGCAGTGAAGGTGAAGCAGGCCTTGACCTCCACACTAAAAAACGAAGGTGAAAGACTTAGAACAAAATACTGACAAAGGATTAGGTTTGTCACATCATCCCTTCTTACCAGACTCCCTCCCTGCCCTTGCAGTTGACGTTCTCCAAATCAATATATTGAGGGTCAATTGATACCTCTCTAACCACATGGATGACCGGCCGAGACCTTAAGGACATAGATATAACGAGAGAAGATGAGTCAGAGAAGACAAATATGACCTACTGATGGCAGAATGATAATAAAGATTCAAGATTTATGACCACACTTGTATCTCTCAAATTTTCACAATACATACATTTAGAAGGCATCTCTTCAATGTTTGGTTGAATATGGAATTTGAACATTTTCATTTTTATCTTTAATCAAAGCTTTAAAACTAAATGGCTGAGGATCCTTTTACCCAAAAGACAATTTTTTTGAAAAACTATCTTTGCAGATCTACATTTACTGTTGAAAAGTCTTCTCTTACCTGAAAATAACTACTGAATCATTAAGAGAGCCCACTGCCATATCTGGATACTGGTTGTTGTCAACATCCAAACCACCCGAGATAGAGTATCCAAAACGACGCACATCAAAATCACGGCCATCCAGAACCTAAAAGGATAAAGATTTAATTTAATACGTGTCACACTTCTTTACTTCAGTGATTTTAATATCACCCCTCTTTTCCTCTTTCCTTCCACATACAAATGTTTACGCTCACCTGAGCAGGTTTAGTCTCAATTCCAGCATCTGAGCCTCTGTAGATGAAAACTTTTCCATCTCCATCAAATGGGGCTCCTACAGCAATATCTATATAGATTCAAAACAAACTTATTTACAATGCTCACGGTTCTCAAATCACAGTGTAACTAATACGTAAGAACAAGCACTCTACAGAATACAATTTATGAACATGGCTAATTTGATCACAGATCATAGCTAAAATTGTCCTCTTAAAGCCATTCAAATTCATGTGAAACAAAGGCAGCAGAAACCAAACCACATATTTTTTTTTACTACTCCACCACTCAGTAACTTTAATACACAATCTCTTGCTGTGACATGATCTCCACTTGACCATCACAAAAAAAGCAAAGACCTCTTGTTAGCAATTTCTCAGATTAAGATGAAGATTTGTGATTCACTCATGAACTCTGTAAATAAACACAAAGCATTGCTCACACCTCCGTATCCATCCTGGTCCAGATCTCCAATGTTGCTGACTGTCATCCCAAACATGGATTCATATGTCCCATTGAGACGGATGGGTCGAGCCTGATCGTCCCAGTGACCGAAGGGGTTTAAGTACACGTAAACAGCACCACCAATCTCTGCTTTACGGTCAAAAAAGTTAGGTGCTCCAACAACCAGGTCTGTCCAGCTGGGGACAAAAAAGAAAAGGAAAAAAAAAAAACTATATTAAACAACTTAAGTGTACATAAGTGTAAAGGACATTTTAAGCAGTCCTCCCTCATTTTAAGTCCCTCCCTCTTCTCAGTTTGTACATTCAGTTTTGAATAAGGTGCTTGATCATGTCAAGTTTAAACAGGCAATTTTATGCATTTAGGTCCTTACTTTTTTAGTCATTTACCTTTTTTTTATCCCTATTAGAGTTCAGTTACAAAGACCAGAGTTCATGTCAAAGAAAATGATTCTCTTCCACAGAAAACTTCTTAAAATGCCCCAGCCCTCGTTTACATCATTATGCTTCACGTGTGCATAATGTCTGCCAAGGGGTTAAAGAATGAGCAGCTGCCTTACAGTGCACCATTTTTAGCCCATCACCTAACCTGTCAGAGCACATTGTAATTTAAGGTAGGGGCAGTATTAAAGAAAAGAGTGCTTAAATTAGGCAGTTTGAGACAGAAGGTAAAAGGTGGTGCTGCAACTATGTACAGTTTGGGTTTTCTATGATTTTAGTTGTTGCTGCTGTTGTTTTTTTTTATCTTGTTCTGTTTTTCTTTTACTGTTTGTCAGATTTTCCAACAAGGATCAGTTTTATGACATTTAATGGAGCAATAGAGCATGGGCAAAGGAGCTACCCTTTAAAATGTGGTGCCAATCAAGGCTTATGGATGTACCCCTCCTCAAGTAAGGTTTACAATGTATAATATTTTTACTTTTCAGAAGTATTTCTATTGATGCTGATTACCCTATAATGTTTCATGTTGTCTTTCAATTCATTCTTTTTTCTCACCCATCATTATTGAGATCCGTGGTGGCCACTGAGTACCCAAATGAGGATGCCAGTTCCTCTCCCCAGAAGATGTGCTGAGGCACCAGTCTGTGTACATTGTCCTTCTTCAGCAACACTACAGCCCCTGTGTGATTGGCCCGAGGTGCACCAGCCACAAAGGCCAGCTCCCCAAGGTTCATTATCCCCATGGCAGAGTCTACAGAAAACCCTGGCAGAAGAAAATCAAGAACAAGAAGAAGAAGAAAGAGGAGGACGAAGGAATAGGGAAGGAGGGTCAGGGGTTAGTATTGACCGTGGGCTTTACAGGCTCATCTCCTCTCTGTGTGCAATGTTCTGCTCATCTTATTACTAATGAAATGTGTGCCTTAAGTGACTATTGATTTTATGCCAAACTAATGATGAGTGTAAATGTTTCGTGTGCTGTGTTTGCAGAGGGGTGGTGATTTTGCTGGTAACAACTAACAAGATGGTTGTGACAGTAACAGAAGATGTATTAGCCATGTGTCTAATGTCTTGTGAGATTCATGATGCCGTGGTTCAGCATCAGTTTCTTCTAGTGAGGGCAGTATGTTATAGTTGAAGGACATTAATCAGATTTACTGCATAAAGGATCTCCTCTGTTGTGTGTGTACACTTTGGAAAACAAACATCGGTATGTGTGTGTGTGAAGGAATGTGCTAAATGTAACTTTGCGCTTATATGTGAATCAGGTGAAGCAAACAAGGCAGTACAGGAGAGGAGACGTGTTTATTTCATGACAAGATTGTGGTCAAAAAAAATTTAGCAAGCTGTGAAAAATAACACAAATCATTTCAAACATTCCACTTGAAGGCAAGCGACCACATGCATTTGATTTCCCGTTATAAAAGCAGGCAGAGGGTGTGAGAAGGAGGATATTCCATGAGGACATTTGTTAGTGCTGAGTAAACATGCAGTGGGAGACAAGACAGACGCAAACAGTGAGCAGCTCCAGGGTGGCAGGTGTGGAATGCAACATCGCACCTCCCATAAAGTTAAAGGATGAAGACAAGGTGCTATGTTTTCCTCACAGGGTGGCTTTTAACAGGCATGCCTGCAACAAGGTCATCACTGTAAAACTAAAGAGAGAATAAAAACTGAATTGTGTGAAAGGTTTTTAAAGGAAAGGGAGACCTATCATCAACCTCATGAAGGTGGGGCATTAACAAACTGCTGGCTTTTAGTTCAATGTAAATTATTTTTGTTAACCATTATAAATTCATTGCCAATACATTTTCATAGTTTCAACTTGTGTTTTGTATTTATCTTGCTATCTATCATCATGGTCATAACTTGATCAATGATGTAGGTAAAATTTAGTGGAACAAACTGCTGTTGTTGTTATATGTATTTTTGATTCTTTTAATACATTGAAAATAATGTCACTAAATGTTGTTTTAATCTGTGAAAGCTTAACTGTAAATGCATTATAGTCAACAATTTATAAGAGATAAGGTATGTCTTTATTCCTTTCATCCATTGTTTTGACAGTGACAATCTTTCTTATGTTGTAAAGCCTCTATAAAACACGGCTTTGTCCCTTTAGAGATTTTGTGGACAGCATTTGGCCTTGAAGGAAATAAAAATAATTTTTGCTTTTATGCAGCAAGAAATTACCTTCAAATGAACAATGATTTTGTTTATGTGGGATCACATTACAGGAAACAGTTAAAATCCTTTGGCATTTGATAGTAACAGTTGTAAATATCTACAACCGTTTCTATCATTTTGATACGCATTCATAGGTGTAGCATATCATCTGGTAGGATCAATGGAAGCATGTGAGTAATAAATGAAGGCTAAAAGGTCGTGAGGGAATTAGTGTTGTCAAGGAGACGGCTCAATATGGAGAGGGTGAGAAGGGTTTGAGGAATGTGAATAGAGAGATTTATAGATGATCCTTGGTGAAGAATTCAAACGTAAATGTAATGATAAAAAGCAGGTCCTGTTTAGCCAAGGCCAAGTTATTAATTACAAGTGGTAAATACAGAGAGATTCGTAAGAATGGGTTTCACATCACTTACAAGATGTGCAGTATCTCGCCAATATATCACTTTAAACAGCATCAGCTTTATGGAAGATAAAATTAGTCAACCAACTTTGATGGAGCTGAGATTGTGATGACATCCTCTATTAACAAATATTTCCTGCTGTCTTTGGCAATTCCCTGTCTTTTATAAATTATTTAACCATTTAATGTGATGCATGTCCTTCTCACCAACAGATTAATGATAAAACAAATTCTCGAGGTTTCCATATAAAAACCATTGTTGTACAACAGTTTGGTTTATAATCAAAGACAACCAATGATATTTCCACAAATCATGGTCAAAATAAAAAAATAAGAATACTGACCGAGCTAACATTATTAGTGTGGAAGTGCCTCAGAATGTAATGCCACTTTAAGGAATATATAAAAGGGATCCAAAAACTCTTTTGTCTCCTACAGACTTCCATTCATGAAACTCTTCTGATGAAATTCTGAATACTGGAACAGTTTAATTCTCATTGTTTTAATGTCATTAGCTAGATTCCTCCTTGTTTCTAAAGTCATATCCATGCATAAGTCTTAAGCTACAAACCCCTTGATCCGAGATTGTAAATTCTGGCTACACTTTTTTAAAAATTATCAAAAAGAAGGAAAAAAATTGAGATCCCAATGATACGAACACATTTTTGCAAAATGATTATTAAACTGGGAAAATAAACAAAAACAGTGTATGTGCTCTTGCCAGAAGTGCAGAAGGGGGATGTAACAAGACTACATGGGGAATCGGTTAAACTTCAAATGAGGGGAAAAAAAAAATTCAATTAATGAACATAAACAGAGAACACTTTATACCTTATATGCTATGTGGCAACTAATATGAACTAACTCACTCTAAATCTTACCCTGTCTCCACTGCACTTAGTTGTATTTGACTCTTGTTGACACACTTCACCTCCAAGGATTAAAATTTTCTGATAGGTTTGCAGGTATTTATTCATGAGATAAAAATGTACTTAAAATAGCTGAATCGTAGCACATCCACTGTCATCATGTTAGCATTCGGGTGTTAACATTTACTGAAAAGAGCATCTGTCCCTGGGCAGAGCTTCCTACTGGAAATGACTTTTGTTGAATTCTTTTTGTTAGGTAAAACTTAGTATTTTTAAGTTTAGTAAAACAGCAACAATCAATAGAAAAACCACCACCAAAATATCCTGGAAAGCTTCATTCGGACAGACACATACAAATTGACAAATGAGTCAGACACAATAGAGACAGCAAAGTTCAACAGACAGATCAGACAAACACCCTCCTGCTACTTAAAGAAACAGCCATCTTTTAATCAAACAACAAACAAGATAAAAGAATAAATTAAATTTGAATTAAATCATAAACAAACAAATTTGAAAATAAATGAACAGTTTTGGATGGCTGCTTCTTTATGACAGTGAAGGCACACTCCTACAATTATACGTAGACACTACACTACATTACACTAAATTATATATGTAGACATGACGTGGAATTAGCAGAAACAAATAAGACAAAGACGCAGAGACAACAGAGACTATGTCCACTACAAGCCCAATCCGATCCAAACTAAAAAACTCCACGCCTACAAACCTAAGTAGCTATTATGAGCTACATCCTCAAAGACTGTGGGCCGCTTGGAGGGCTCCAGAGTTTTGTACAGCAGAGTATCTTCAACAGGGCTTGCCATGAACAAGAGCCCTATGGCCCAAAATGGGAAAAGAAAAAAAGAAAGGAAGAGATAGAGGGAGTAGTGTGGGAGGGGAGTGATGGGGTGGTGAAATGGTGAGGGAAGAAAAAGGGGAGAGGGGCAGTGCTGGTGAGGCAGGTTGTGAATGATTGGTGTTTTGTTTTGGTGGTTTCTCCTGCAAAACCACTGGGTACCTGGTGGAGTGATGACATTTCAGGCTCAAACTGCACACCATTCAAAGTTTTGTCACGCTTTCCTCATTTCCACTTTTCAGATGGAGAGGCTGGAATGATGATAAGATCATTGTAGTTGGGCAGATGCATTATTACATACAATATTTTCTTTGTTTGGCCACAAATGGGAGCATTCACTGGCATCATAAGAATTCCTGCCAGGCCACAATTAGCTCTAGGCATTTTTGTTATGTCCACCCACTGTGAGAAAGTGTTCACTAAATGAGGTGGAGTCATATTCAGGGTTTTATGAGTCATACACTGATATGCTTAGCCAGAAATAATCCCCAGGGAATGAGAGGGACGCTAAAACAAGTTTTTGCTCCACCAGTTTGGGGCAGTTTAATATAAGCTTCTGTTCATGGGGATAAGTCAGTCATATGGGTGCAGTTTAGTCCTGGTGTCATCCTCCCCCGGCCCTCTCTTTCTCTCCTGTGCACAAGCAGCAGTGAGCAAGGAGGGCAAATCCTACCCAGGTAACTGTGGTTGGGCACAGGGATGAGCTGGGCATTATGTTCTTTCTGATCTGCCACCTCATACGGTCCGTCATCAAAGAAATCGAGGCCAAGCAGAGTCTGGTTTAGGAGTTGGACCCGCATCTCACCTAGACAGGAAATAGGTGAGGGCACAGCAAGGCTACAAGAAAACATTTGCACCTCATTTTGCATAGCAAACAAGCTCAAAGATGAAGATTTAGATGCTTTTTCAGTACGTAATACATACTAAACAACATAGTCCACTTTCATCATCACACTCAGAAATTCAGTCCTGTTAAATAAGGATTTAGTCACTTTCTCATTACAAATTGATTTGCTCATCGCAGTTACAGTTTCTGCCAATCATGGAAGCAGTCTCAAATCAGTCTTAATGTAATAACATTCAGCAGAATCAGAAAAGAAAAGTGCATCTACCAGACTAAATGTAGACTAAAAATTAAATGTTTTAAAATTTGAAATGTATAAATTAAAGCTCTGATCTTGTGTGGGAGACTTTGAGGTTACATTCAATTTACTAACTGATTTCTCCATACAGTATATCTCAGAGCTTTTGTTAATTACGTCCATGTCACTGGGCTGCATCCTTTCTCTGTTCAATCAGCAGATTGGTCAATAAATCACATGCACAGTCCTTGTAATGATTAAACAGTTCACATCGATTGTCTCTCTTTTGCAGAAGAAAATTTATTTTTATATACTCTTTGAATTGTTCTATGCATTGTAATTGTGCAGCACTTAGATTAGGGAATTTACATCCATTTGCCTTTTGTTTCTTGTTTCATTCCTTATAAGAGAACTAATGTTTTTTTTTATCTGTATAGTCCCAATTATACTGTAAAGATTTGTTTGATTTGCTCTTGATTTCTACAGGTAAACCTCTGCACGTTTCAGTCATACAAATTACCTTTCCAGTTGTATGTTCCTGGAGCCCCAAACAAAATGTAGTTGTTGTCTGGAGTGAAACTGACAGACAGGCCCTGCTGACAGAAACCAAACTGGTCATGTCCATGTGGTCGACCCTCACAGAACTTCCATTCCCCTCCATCCAGGTAATCTCGTTCTGTCAGGTCCTCACTTAGGACGTAGCAGCGCCCAATGGGGTCACGAGTCTCAGAAGACTGACTCACACGTTGTCTCACCTCGTACAGGTGAGCACAAGTCTGTTGAAAAACACCACTGATTTATCAAAAAAAATTGTCTTCATCATTATAAATAACAACTTAAATTATTCAAAACTGCCAATAAGTTGTCACTGTTGAGAGCTGTCTGGATAAGCAGCTATTTTTTTCAGTCACAGAGCAGCTTTCTGCACCGCTGAATATACAGTACATGGTGTTTTCACTACTTACCACCACCTTCCCTCCAATCCCCTGACTCTTAACTGTCACTCCCAGCCACTGGTTGTCTTTTTTCTCTCTCTCCAGATTCACTGAGTGAAAACAAAGAGGAAATGACAATCATGATAGTGTAAATCAATCAAACTTGGTACCCAAGTAAGCAAACAGCACATTTTCGCTCATTTATCTTTTTTTTTTATTATTATAATTAGATTTTTTGTAGATAAATTAAAATAATCTGTGAATGAACTCAAACTCACCATCTCCATCAATGTCAACCCTCTCGCAGTCGTACTCCTCTGGTGTGATTGGACACCTGAACAAGGCTCCCGGTCGACTGCCTATCAAAAGGCCCTGTCCTGCTGCCTGTGGCGCCCCCACTAGGATCCTAAAGGAAAATTAATAGTATTTAACTGTCAATTGGGTCAAAAACCGATACTTGATGTGAGATTGAAATCCATTTACAGTTATAGTCTCACCTGACCTTTAAGTCATCCTTATTTACCTGCAGCTCAACTAAAATCATGCTCAGACCATGCACAGAGGAGCATGCTATGATTTCATATTGATTTTACTGATTTGTAACAGTTCTGACACCTTTGTCTAACATAGTTATCACCAGTCATCCTTTACAATCAAGTCCAGGAAAAGTTTTATTCTCAGTGAGGTACTTGCTGATATTTTGGGGCCAGTGTTACTGCCCTGTGCCATATAAGGAGGGGCTGATTCAGGCAGGGATGCTATTTAAAAACTGAGTGTTGAGCCACATTCCACTCAACACTATCGGTCAGGGATATGCATGGAAGCGAGACGTACGGGAAACAGAAGCAGTGGCGGAAGTGCAGAAGAAAAGTGCAGCATGTAGGAAAACAAAACACTGAAAGCTCTAATCTGAATTTAGTTTGTGTGTCTGTAGCTCTCATTTAAATATAACAATGATGTTAGCTATGAAAACGCTTGACTCAAATGAGTGGTGACTAATAAACTGTGGCACCTTTGCACAAGGTTGTCACCACCATATCTCCTCTCATTTCAACTGTGTTGTTTTCAGACTTAAATTACAGCCAAGTTTGTGTCTGGGAAATTTCTTATAATGTGCAAAATAACTCTTACCCAGCAATATGCCACTAAGAGGCAGCCATTGCAAAAACACTACAGAAGCTAATCTTTACAACTTTTATAAATAACTGATATTATAATGTTTGTATCAGCTCTAGTCTGTTCTAAGTAATGAAGTGGTATATAAGCTGCATCCTTTCTGATTACGTTTTCAAAACAGATCAGCAATTGAAAAAACTGAAAATTAGAAGTTTATTGACAAAAATGCAGAACTTGCTTAATTCCTGTTCATCTATACTGTTACTGACCTTTTCCTGGTCCAAAGTACAATATTATACTCCAGAAGAAATTTTTGCAATCTGCAGATAACATCTTAATTACTGGAGTTGACAAATATACAAACTATTAAAAAGTTATGGAACTGTAATGTCAGGTTCTTAGATGTCCAGAAATAGGATATTGAGCAAAGACACATGGGGGTTTTAGGATTACATATTACCTAGTGCAGTGGTTCCAACCTTTTTTTCTTCCTTGAGGACCTCCTTCAACCACATACTAAAAAGCTGTGGACCCCTTGCCCCACCCCCTGCTGAAACCATTCTTGGTTTTATGCTTTCTTTAGTGAGATTCTCACCATAAATACTGTATTTTGGCTGAGTCCTGTCCTTTGACAAAGCCAACGATAAATTAACAACATATAGCCTTATTTATTTTTTTTACTTTTTAAATAGGGACAAATCATCTGCTATGTGGTGTTTCCCAAACACGTTTTATTAATTAAATGCTGAAGGAAAAATCAAGGTTACCAGGATAAACATAAAGCACTCCACTACTGTAGCTCTATCTGATACATGTGTTAAAATATTGTATAGCAGACTCTTATGACCTCCATTTATTCACTTTGGATCTGGTTTAAAAAGTTTTTGTTTCAGGCTCCCAAAACGCCAGCTCCATGTGAACGAAATGTCCAGATGATTAAATAAAACTTGAACGGACACACTTCAACTCATCTCTGTGTTGACATCATCTTGATCTTTGATTAAAATGACTGAATGGTCAAAGCCCCTGTGTTCTTCAGGGGATCCCCCTGAGGGATCCAGGACCCCAGGTTAGGAAACACAGTGTTTCCCTTCTGCTATTATGCATGACTGTTTCACTTGCATGCAGTCCAAAATAGTTGGATCAACAAACTGAAATTTTATGATACCAGATGTTTTTCTATCATTTCTATATTTATGTTCACAAGCAGCAAGACTATCCATAAGAAAAAGACCTTGCTGTTTTAACTTGCCAATGTACATCTGGATAAGTGCACCACTTTTCTGTGGCCAAGATCATTGTCCACAGAAACAGATGAGATACAAACACAGTGGAATAAGATGTTACTAGATAGCCACAAGATACAAAAGCTAAGCTGTCTGAGGATGGTTCAAATATAAGTGTTGGTATAATATTAATTAAACTACTAGCTGCAAGTATCGTAGCGCCCTTTTAATTGAATTAGCATTTCTGTTTTGGGATGTGTGTTTCGGTATTTTGGGGTCAGTAGTTACATGACATGTAATATACTGTTAAAAAGGGACAAACCAGGTCATGTAGAAATATGAGGGCAAAATGATTTTTCACTAAATTGTCTGCTTAATGTAACAAAAGCATTTCTTAAGCAGAAAGAAACCTTTAAGCTATTTGATTAATTAAATTTGTCAGTATTATTACTTACTGTTGTAACTTGTCATAAGCTTGTTCTCAAAACTTGAAATAAAATTGGTCTTCCAGTGGTTAAGACACATGGATGATGATACCACCCAGACTGCAGGACAGCTCAACTTTCTATTTTCTGCTTCTGACAAATGCATCTGTTGAGGTGCAGCTATGCATGCCTCAAGAATTATTCTTCACCTTCATGAGCAAGGACCCAAATCAGCCCCTCACAACAGAGACATTACAAGAGAAAATGGCCTGTTAACCTATAATGCCGAACGTATCATATTTGATAGAGTTTCTGAGACATTTTGCATCACTTTATGTTAAAAACTTTGCTCAAAAACCTGTTGTACACAATCTGATTTTTCTTCTGCCCCCTAATGGATACCAGGAAGCAAAAGTCTACACTATAATAATTTTGAAATATCATACCGTAATAAATGGCAGATGTACAAAATAATTTTTTGTTAATTTTTAAAAAATATTTTGTTAAAAGGCCAAATAAAGACTTTTCTCCCCATTTTTTCTTGGGTCGAGCTTTAAAGGGTTTACAATGCTGCTCATCACTGGTGGGCTACATTTAAAGAAAAAAACCACCAACGAGTATTAGGTCTTTTCACAAGCCTGTTTAATAAAACAAATAACACATCACAAAAAACTCTGATAAGATCTGATCCTTCTTAGCTCAACATTCCAGGAAGCTTTGGTTTATGTTTAGAAGTAAAGGTGATACCTCTGTAAAAAAACAAAGACGGGAAAGAAAAGAGGGGGGAGAGAGAGGGG
>JBBBVU010000003.1:19815467-19830027 GCA_037177055.1 Atherinosoma microstoma
CCCCCCCCGCACATGTGTAGATGCTTGAGCAGGTGTAGGGGTGTCAGGCTGGGAGGTCTTCTTATCTTAATTCTTACCACCATTATTTGGAGAAGAGACTGGGATGGCTCCCAACATGTCTATTTTCCTAAATTATACAATCCTGTCAGGCTGAAATCCCGGAGCAGGACATACTGTATGTCTTTGCAGAAAACATTGTTTTTGTTTGTTTGTTGAGGGAGTTTTTTTTACCTTTAATTTTCATACATTTTGGAATCACATTATGGCTAAAACACTATACAGTATATAGCTGCTTCAATGATGCTTAACTTCCAGTACTACAGTTACGATTTCCCAAAACTGCAGAATTGGTTTTATGACAGGATGAAGTGTTCAGCAAAAATGCACACATGCCCCAAAATTCGACACAGATATACTGTCACAGCTGAGTAATACATTCACTTATTTGCCCTTTTCCGGTATCTAAGCTCACTTCATTGTTTAGGATTAACTCTGACTGTACTGTCATGATCTCTATTGCCAAAGTCATCTTTCAGTAAATCCACATTAGGCATGGAGTGACTGTCTGGAGAAGATACGGCTAAATATGACGGTGACGGTGTCTACTGAAAACCCACATGAACCTTGAGCCAAAACCAGTTTACATGTGTGCGTGGATTAGTGTCAGGATGAATACATAAAGCACCTGGACCCTATCTAACTGGACTTTGTCTGATTGATCATATCTGACAAACAAATTTAAACAAGTCTGAAGTCTGTTGTTGGGCTAATGCGATGCTATTAGCTACACTAATGTAAGCATGCTAACAGTATGGCAGCGATAAGGCATTGATGTTAAAGAGGTTATCTTTTCCTTTCTCACCATCTAAGATAAGCTTGTTGTTGGTTGGTTTTCTTAGCCAGTCATTAAAAACAGCATAGATAGCTCATTACACTGCACTCATCACACACATGCTCACTGAGGGGAACCTGTGCAGTGACCCCAACACTTTCTCTTTACAATCCCATCCACCCCTTCCCCCTATAGTCCATCTACAAACACATCTCATCCCCCCTCGGTCTCCCCCTACTTTCAGGAGTCACATCCCTGCCATCGGCCTTCCTGAGAGCAGCGGGGGAAAAAGAACGCATCACCAGTATTTTCTCTCTAAAAACTAAAGAGACAGCTGAAAAAGAGTTACTCATACAAGCGTGTTGGTTTATCTCACAGATTTAGTCTTGCAGCTTGTTAAATTGTTTATAGCTATTTTGGGTGTTTCTGTGTTTTCTGCTGCCAAATCACATGATCCTCCAAGGGTTGACGCTTTTAAAGACCTTCTTTTCAAAACCAGTTTCATGATCTCAAAACTCCAGAGGCCATTAGCCTAAAAACACAGTTATGTTTCATTGTATTAATAGAAAAAAAATGACTGCACTAAACAATAGCTGTACAAAATGGACCAATACTCAGTCGAATGAGACACAAACATTTGATGGAAAATATTTTTCAGTCCCAACAGAATTCAAAGCTTTAATTTGTTAATTCATTGAGAAGAAACTGATTTTCAAACTAAAGAAAAAGGAAACAAAAATTATATGAAGAAAGATCAAATACATTGGCATGTCTGCATATCACGTGGGCATTATGTCAAAGGGTGAAAGGGATTTCTTTAATGTGTTGGCAGGGTGCAAACATTTTTTTTAAACCAAACCCTTCCTTGGAATGTTCAAGCTGTGGATTTCCAAGAATAATAAAGTGTGCAAAAGTTCAACCAAAACTCCTCTAAACAATATTTAATCTCATGATTATTCCTCCTACTCCCTCCTAACATCTGTCCATCACACAGCAGTGTGAGGCTGTTTCTCTGTAGACAGTGGCTTGAAAGGATCAACATGGGGCCAAGAGGCTCTTTAGGCCTTCTGTTGTTGTCCTGGAGCAAGACTGTGACCTCTGGCCCAGACACATATGCACACACACACACATACAAGGGAAAACGTGTGCAAGCAAGACACTATTAGCAACATGAGTGTAAACTTGGCTCAAATATTTACTCACAAACTAACAGATACAGCAGATACTCAGTAGACAACTGGAAGCTGTGCCACAACTGTGTAAACTTGAGATCGACCCATTGTTCAACATTGTGAGATGAGTCTTGTTAAGCTGAAGGATGTTTTACAGAAAATGTAGATTTCACACCTGACATCAGTTTTTTCTCTCAGATTTGCTGATGAGAGAACAACAGCTGAGGACTTAGTGACCAAGCTGTGAATCATCACATTTTTAACGTCTCAACTTTCTCCCACTCTGACCAGAGGACAGAAACTGGTTGTGCAAAGCAAAATAAAGAACAAAAAGAGAGACAGAAACAGCTGGGGCAAAAAACTCCTTCGGGATACTGTGGTTTGCTGCCACTGAATATTACTCAACTTCATTATTTAATGATTCTTTTAAAGGATACTATAAGGACAGTTTCCAAATCTGAAAAAAAAATTGAAAGGGCATTTTGCAATACGATAGAGAAAGTTGATTTTAGGAAGCAAAAGCATACAAAATGCTTTTCACTGTAAGGACAATGGTAATCCTATCCTCACTACATATGCATCTTTAACAGCCTCCCGGTTCACCACCTGCCCCACTGATCAATAAGTGAATGTCCATTTTCAGGCATAGTTAGGATAATGATTGGCCCTCGGGTCTGAAATGTACAGAGGACACAACCCCTACACAATTCCTTCCCTCTCTCTTCTTTTCTTTTTTTTTGTCTACACTTATCCATCTATTGATCTGTCAATGTCAGTGTCTGAAATTCCTCCTCTAATTGAGAGATCTCTTTCTTTATACTTTTCTGGATTTTTTCCCCCTTGAATATGTGAAACTGTCTGTTGGTAATACAGGCCTCAGTGTCCATTCATTCTCTTTTCATCTTTCTTTAGGGCACTATGAATGGCAAGTATGGGGAGTACCTCCCACAATTATGAGGATGCAAAAAAGAAACACTTGTAATATGCTTAAGTTTCCAGGTCATGTCTTCTTATCCAGAAGAAAAGTACGGTAATCACCTGGACAATTTGGTCATGTTCAGCCAATTATGAATTGTTGTGTTTTACTATAAACAGAAATTATTTCTAAAACGGCACTAAAATGCTAACTTGGAGAGAGATGTTTTTTCATTTCAAAATGCTGTTTCAAAGTGAAAATCTATTATGTGGACACAGCTATGAGGTCAACCAGTTCAACCCAAGCAGTTGAAGAAAATGACAAAAGATGCAAGGGACTGTGATAAAGCAAAGGAGATTTATTAGAAGAATAATTACAACATTTGCATTGTGAGATTGTTTAAAGATCAAACAGCAGATTTCTTTAATAAGTGCAAACAAAAAGCCTCCATCTCTCTTGTAATTTCCTGTTCATGTCTGGTTTTCTTGGTGCCTTTCTGAAATATTTCAATATCGGTTCCCAGTGGAGCTGCCATTGGCTGATTGATTAAACTGCATCTGTATCAGTGTCAACCCAACTCCCTTCATGCACACTCACACACAGGCATGGATACACACATATTTAATCAAAAGGGAAGCCTGCAATGATTTATTCATCCCTGCAGCCCCCATTCCCATCAGTCCCTGTACACCTCCCCCACATACAGATCATGCGATATTCAGAAGCAATTGCTAGAGTCAGCGAAAGGGAATCCAGACTTTTTTTTTTATCAAGTAACACAAAAAACAAGTTCAAACAGAGTCAAACAAGACTCACCCAACAGATCATAATTCTACAAGCCAATACCACAAAATGTCAAAAATCATGATATCTTCATGTAACCTCAGGACATTATCTGCCAACTGCTTTTAAAGTGCAAATGCAGAATCAGCGCCTGCTCTTCTAACACTGCTAAACTGTGCATTTTCTCTGCATGTCCATCGGATTTAAGTTGTATGCTTCCCCCTGACTCTGCAGATTGTGCCTGCACTTTCACTGAGCACGTGGTCCGCAAAGTAATATTCCTGAAAGCTCTCGGCCAGGCAGCGCTGCTTCCAACTGAGCTATTGTCCAAGCCTGGGCAGCACAGTGGAGGAATGGAAGAATGCTAAATAGACAGAGAATAAGTGGGAGGTAAAAAAGGCATTAATCCTAAGTGTGTATGTATGTGTATGGGTGTGTGTGTGCATGCCAAACTGTAATGCCATTGCGACATTCCCTTTGCTTTTTCTGATTTCTCATATAAATAAGCATTGCAACAGTTTGTACATTTATGAGGCTTTCAATTGAATAGCCTCTGGGAGATTTAGTAAGACAGTTACTGTGGGAGAAACTGAAAAGGAGAAAGAAAGAGAGAGCAGGAAAAAAAACTTGAATTGAATTGATGGAGAGAAAAGGGGGGAGGTTCATTCTAAACTCTTAAGCTAGGGGTGAAAAAGTAGCTTTTATCTGGCTATTGTCATGTAAATCACACAAATTCTTCTTTGTGTTATGAATGTATGAGGGATTTTACTAGGCCGCATTTAAATCCATTTCTTTGTTTCATAAAAGATAAAATGGAGGCTATGGGACATTGAACTGACTCGTGACTGATGCAAAGCCAAAAAAAAAAAAAAGAAAAAAAGGAAAGTAAATATTTCAAAGCTGAAATTTTGGTGTTTAAGCAGAAACAAAAAATGCTTGAAAACATCAGGAAAAAAGTTAGCTTATGATTTGCTAAGTTACCAAAATGTGTTCTAAGTCAAATTACTCAATAGTCGTACGATTGGCATTGATGGAAACACAATATCCAATTGCACATAGTAATGTTCAATGATACTGTGCTCTGGGCTGCAAGGGTGGGCACATCTCACTTTTTTATGAATGGAATAATACATTTTCTGACAGTAATGTGTCACATGGAGTCTGAGCAACAACTTGTAGATATGAAAAGATAAGATTGATTGATTTTTTTTTTTTACCTGATTGCAAGACAGCTGGTAACTCACTCTCGGTCCTGCGCTGTGGAGTTGATATCCATGGTCCAATGAAAAATAATAAATGAGCCTTGATATTTTTAGAATTTCATGAGGTAAAGACTCTACTTTTGTTGCAAAAATTGTTTCAGGATAACTAGCTTTCACTTGTTTTCACACTTGAACTCGCCCGTTCACAAATGTAAAAGACAGCAGAAGATTATCATCTAGAAAACTGTTCAACTTTATATTTTAAAGCAAGCAAAGTAAACTGTTAACACACATTTTGGAAATGTATTGAAGATTACAGTGCAGTAGTAAAATGGTGTTCTGTTATATAGCAGAGTTGGTAACATCGTAGTGGTAACTGCTCTGTCTTCAGTGTGACTTTGTTCAGAAAAGCAGTTTAGCTAAGATAAGAACAGCCTGTTATTGATGTCCTGACATTTACTGACTGCATTTGAACATGCTATTAGCTTCAGAGCAGTAAACCCATCAGTCACTCATGTTTCCTTCTGTATGGCAGTAGCATGACGGTGCTCTGACAGTAGAAGAAGATTTAAGGGAGCTATTCTTTGTATTCCTGTCTGTTGTTACAGAAAAATAAATCAGTATTAGAACAGACTTTGAACAAGTTCAAGTTGGTGATATGTGTCAAAGTAGCATCTTCATTTACCTCAGGATCCTATAGTTGTAACTATGTTAGCATGTTTTATAAATAGCTCTTTTTTTGATTGCTTCTTTTAAAATCAAACAGAAATAGCTTCCCTCCTGCAGTCTTGTTCTTAAAGCAGTTAATGGAGCTTACAGCTCAATGAGAGGATTTGTTCAGCCTGAAAAATCTCTGTTTTAGATTCTTACTCAGCCAGTGACACCAAACTCCAGACAAGACGTCTAGGACTATACTGGCTGCCCAAAGCCACCCATGAGACAGAGCATTCCTTCTTACAAGGGCACCAAAGCAAGTCCATGTGTAAACATGAACCTCACTACAACCAGACTTTTCCAAATTCCCTACAAGAGCAATGCAACACAGCTCATGCTAAGTCCACAGCCAAACAAAGTCAAACAATATTGTCTATGACGTGTGGCCATGCTGCAGATTAATTAAGACTTGAATGTAGTCATTTGTTTAAGAAGAGCTGTTCAGAAAAAAGGTATTGGCTTTCAAATTCTAAACTTATTCCAAAAGGAGGCAACTTGGTCAAAGTAGAGATATCGCACATAAAAGGTTAAGAGAGCTGGTCACAGGTCTTTCACCAAGAAACAATAATGGATTATGTGTGGCCTACATTTCAGCAGCAGAAAGGCCTTCCCCCCACTTTTGTCATTGCACTTTGAAAGAGACTGAAATCTTGAGGCAGATACAAGAAAGGACATGAAAAAAGAATTACTGCTACTACTACTATTACTACTACTACTCTACAGTAGTGTTGGTAACAGAATGATTTATATTCAGAGAGAGCACAGCAAACTTGGTGTCATATCAGGGCTTCATGGGTTTGTTCAACATATGTTGATGTAGAAAGAAGGCTAGTTATTTCATGGCGCTATTGTGCCTGAGTACAGCTTCATAGAGCCAATACCATCGCTGTATACTTGTTATAGTCTTGTTTGGCAGCAAAATGGTACACAAAATCTAAAGCTAAAGCCATTAAGAGTTCATGTTGCACCTACACAGCATCTAACCCTGCATTAATAACACATTCTCCATTGCAACATATCGTTTTTAAAATGTCCAGATAAAATATAAAAATTTCGGATGCTTTGCGTATCTGGACTTTTTGTATGTTTCTGCAGGGTAGAAGCAGTAGCTGAATCAGAGACAATATTTGTACTGGGATTAAGCTCAGGGGCTCCCTGTCCTCACTGGTCAGTGAACTATATGCGGAAGCACTTCTCATGCCATTATAAATAGCTGACGGACACATATCTAAGACTCAAATACACCTTCATCTTATCTTCTGTCTGCATCACCAACAGCAGAAGAAGTCCCCCTAAGTTTGGCATGGGGCTTCTGCTTCATAACAACCACGATGGAAAATGCTAACGGTTTACAGAAGTCCAGGATGCCAGATGGAGGCTCTTATCTACTTCTGAGGGTGGAATGCTTTCACTTCGTTAAGACGTGACTAATGAGGATCCCCTTACAGTCAATATGAAATCATTGTTTCACATAAGTTCACCTTTACCTCGATCTTTGTTGCCATATGATAACAGAGCTGTAGAGTCTGGGGCAGCCAAAGGCTGGAATTGAAGAGATTCTGTAAAACTGAACAAAAAGACACTGACAGACATTGTGAGGTAAGACCTTTGAAAAACTACACTCATCTTCTCCGTTGCTTTCGGAACCAACAGTTTCCCTGTGCCTTCTGGGAACTGTACAACTTCAGAGTCATAAAAACTCTATAGGCTGACAGTATGACTAAGCTGATCTGTATTAGTCTTCATACATTACAGGTTGTGTGATCCTATCATGAGTAAGCTCAGGACAGTGAATCAAAAAGGGAATATCATTTTCACCTCTGGATCAGGTGACACAAGACCCACAATGAGCATAAAGCAGAGTGGCTACAGGCGACAGTAACCTAAACTCTCACAATACAAAAAGAAAATGAGTCAAGAACATCTCATTTCAATCAGTTTCGGGCAGATTATTCCAAGGCAACATATTAACCGAGTACACTAGTGATGACAATTTTTTAGGAATCAGATGAACAACAACATGGGGAAGGCACCATCATAAAACCTAATGAAAATGTATTATTCAGGCAAGAAGAATATTTGCTGTGTTGCTGTCTGAATGATACATCTCTTGAATCTAATGAGTAATAACTTCCTCTCAAAAAGTTCTTAATTCCTACAAAGCAGATGGAACATAGATGTTAAACCATGATGATTTCAGAAGAAATATTTATTTCACTCTAAGATGACAGGGACTTTGCACAGTGCAGTTTTGTTAAATAGGCCCTGATATCTGAAGGTAGTGCTTCTTCTTTTGACCTTTTAGTGGAGCATTTACATGGCTGTTTAGAAGAAGTTCATTCGGCACCATGTGTGCATAAATGCTTATTCTTGTATCGAACATAAAAAAAAATCTGTAAAATTGGTGGAAGCTTCCAGTTTGTCTTCTGGCTCAGAGTCCCGAGGAGGAGAGAGTTTCCTCAGATCTGTGTTTTGTCTATTTCTATATAAAAATATAAATACATAAAAAGGAATAGAACACGCTCCAACACAATAATTAACAGAGTATTTTAAGAGTTGTTTTTTTTTGCTAATGAAGAAATTGGACCAGAAATAAATCTTGAAGAAAGGAACTGGAGTTGTATTTGACAGGTATCCAGTGACATAAATGCTGATTGCTTTATTAATTACTTTATTAATGCAAGTGCTTTTTTTCCCCCTACATTTTTGGCTATATATCAACTTGATGGGCACACAATGGGGTCAGTATTTCTAGAACTCTCTGCCCTGAAAATCTACTAATCAGACTCAGATTGAAGATGAAATAATCATAAGTAATCAAACCATAAAAGTTGGTGTCACAGCATACTGGCAGCAGCATTATTCATGCCACTCTCTTCCAGTAGGTGCATCATCATATCCACCCATCAGTTCAGACATCTATCGACTGTCTCCTGGCACTTAGATCACTGGTGCACAATTTCTCTGTAGTCTTCCCTCTTGTTTACAGCAGGCCACGGCAGTGAGCAATATAATACTTTGTTATTGTAGTCAGTTTTTAAAATAAGTTAAGTGAGGGCTGGCGGATAAGCAGGGAGGTTTTCAGAGGGATGGCATGACTGTGTCTGATGTCATTCCTCGGGTCTTACCAGGCGTCAGGATGACTCCAGCACGGGTAAACTGAGAAACCAACAGTTAAATATGGCGCTCCAAAACAGGAGCTTGTACTATATTCGAAAACCTTTATTTTCAAATCTATTTGGCATTTATGTTACAATTTATGCAACAATTCATACTGCTGCTAATAGATAAAGAAATGCAAGGCTAATCATATAATATATATCAGCACAATTCTACAACACAAGCAATAATCTGTAGCATAATGCTTGCATGAAACATTTTCCTGCACAACTAAATACTTCTGATACTTCGAGTACTTTCTTTGGAATATCTTTGCACTTCTAAGTAACATTTTTAGTGCAGGCTTTAAACAATCATTATTTATAGTACAGATAAAGTCTCAACCACCAAATCAAATGGGATATCTGCATCCCTTATGGCAAAGCTTCAGGAAAGCCTCTTCTTATTTACAACAAACATTTCCAAAGAGTTACAAGTAGATTTGTTGTTTCAACTAACTCATGATTTCTGAAGGACAAGAACAGGGTTTATAAGTCTCTCAGTCACAAAAGATGCATCAAAACAGCTGTTGGCAAACTGCTGATTAGAGAGCAAACATAGTCAAGCAAACACACATGCACAACTCATCTATGACCACATACAAACAAGTCAACACACTGAAGAGCTTCTCGGTATCACATCTCCTCTGGCTGTGACAGACAGAACAGAATCATCAGCTACTTCAAGAAAAAAGATTTCCAAAACATCTTAGAGATCAAACCCTGTCTGCTGATTCAACAGACCTCATCCACTCTCCATTTACAATAAATCACCATCCATTAACTCAGAGCTCAGGCTGCTCTCACTGCACATGCTGCTCATAAATGTACATGAACTCCTGCAGTTATGAGTGGAACAGTGATTTGGGAAATCAAGTAATGATGCAGCAAAGAAATGCTGAGGTTAGATTCCATAAGCTCTAAAAAGATAATAATAATCATTTTGAAATTACAAATTGTGGTATGGCAAGCATTTTGTTAGAGGGGCAGGTGCAGATACAAGAAATCCCACATTTTGAAATCCAAGTCAAAAACACACAGGTCACACAGGACAAGCTCAGCGCCACATTGATCCACTTACCAGCTCTGGGGCTCTGGGGTAAGCTGTTTGTGAAGTGCAAGAGAGAAACCAAAAAAAGTGCCACGATCTCCTAACTTATGCAGTGTGTGAGTAGTATCCAGGTTAAAGCACCAAACTTGATTTAAGAGGGTTAACAGACCCCAAAGGAAGATAGTCCAATGATGAGAGGAGGAAGATGAGAGGGAAACAGTGTTCCCATGTCCCATCAGGGCTGCCATAGCAGGGTGCAGGTCCTGCAGCAGAGCAAGTTCAGTTCAAGAAGAGCACAGGGGAGATTCTTTCTATGGCTCCCAGAGAGCTAGAAGAGAAAAAAGGGCAAATCCTGTGTAAGTCTTCGCTCCTTTCCTCTCTTCTGTGGATGCTTCCCTTATTTCCAGCCCTCTTTCTGCCTCGCTGTCGTGCTGGCTCTCAACTCCGTATGCTGCTGTCAGTCTGAAGAGCGGGCTGTGAAAATGCGGGTGCTACTACTTTGTGTATGTGTGTGTGTGTGTGTGCAAGTGTGTTTCTCTCAATGCATGTGTGCCTCCCCCTCCTCCATGCTCAGAGGGAGACAGAGGACAAGTGCCTTGAATAGCCCGCTCACTCCTCCCCTCTCTCTTTCAGGCCCACCCTCCTCTCCTAACCAACCTCCCTCCCCTCTCTCAGCTGACATCAACACTCAGGGGACTTGTGCCAAAATACCAGGCAAGGTTGTCAGGATACTTGGAGGCTATTGAACAGAGCAAGAGAGGGCGAAAAGACAGCAGTCTGTTTTATCTGCTGAGTTCACACGCTCCAAATCCCCTCCTTCTGTGGCCACTTATTTCTGCAGGTGCTTGTACATCTGATTGTCACAAAGGAAAACCTGAGACGCAATCTTGAAAGTTAAAAAGCCAGCATGAAAAGGAAACAAAGGGGTGTTTTTCTTTCTTTCTTTTTTAACCGAACTTGAAAGCCCTGACATCTCACTTCGGTTGGCAGCGATCTGGAAAGAATCTGGGACACAAAGGGGGTAAAAATGTGCACAGTGACCCAGGAAACTTTATTACTGACCTTTAGCTCTCCTGAAAAGCTAGACCGGGAGAATGTGTGTGCTGTGACAGAGCAATGCTTATAGAAATACAATAATAAAACACCAAAGTATATTCTTTACTTATTCACAATATAATGGACTTCTATGACAGATACTTCCATGAATTTTTCCAACAAAGAAAACCAAAACAATACAAAGCTTATTTCACTTGTTTAATATCTGCATTTTTTTTCCCACAATGGGCACCCACACCATTTTTTCTTCTTTTTTGTTTATCTTTTTTTGTTAAAACTGAGACATTAAACCCAAGTGCTGGACAAATAAATGTGTAATGAATGTTTATTAACAGCCTGTTTGCTTATAAAAGCTGTAGAAAAGGACATGAAGGGAGCTGGGAAACACAGGGTGAGGTCCCGACATTATGGGCCAAGCAGGAAGAAAGGGAACACTGAAGAGAACTGGGCAGAGAACCAGAATCAGGGAACCAGATAGCAGAACTGAGCCACAGAGTGAAAAGTGAGGGGAAAGGAAGCCAATGCCATGGCAGTTTTTACCAGTTGATCTCTGTTTTTTTCCGAGTCAGTCTGTGTGCAGCTGTCAGTGTGTCACCGCAACTGTTCCACACAATAAAGTTCACACAAACAGTTGCACACCAATTACACAAACAGGTGAGATGCTTGGACAATGTGTCAGAGGCCCATTTTGGGCTATAAAAGACTAAATGTCTCATTTAGACTGGATTAGAGTTGTTTTTGGTTATCAAGAGGGGAGAGGTTTTTTTTGTTTTTTTGTTTTGTTTTGTTTTTTATTCTAACCTTTATTTAACCAGATAAGAACCCAGTGAGAACATAATCTCTTTCACAAGGGTGACCTGGCTTCATTTAAGATAGAACGAAATGTAGGGATTACTGACAAAAGTTTGAATGACAATGTAAGACCATAATGTGGCCCTAAATTTATTTTTTGGCAACGTGTTTTTCATTGCATTGAAAACTTGTTTTTTTGTTTTGCTTAGGTGTTTTTGCAAAAGAAAAAATAAAGAATTTATTGTTCAAGTTAAAATCTGGGTCTCTTACTTTACTGCCACTGGTTTTATCAGTACAGATACATTTTCTGTTCACAAGTTAGAGACAAGTTGGGAAACTCTGAAAAAGTTGCACATTAAGAAGGATTAGAAGTAGTTTAAGATTAGTGTCTCTAGCTACCATCATCAGCACACCAGCTTCTAGCAGAATGGGGGTGAATCCTCCTTATGTCAACTGGTTGAAGAAAAAGCCTCTAGTGTAAAACACTGTCTGCCCCCTGCTGCCCTAATAGGGTATGAAGAAATGCTTTCACTTCAGCCTGCCTGGGCAGTTCTCATACAACCATTTTAGTTTAGTTAACATGCAAACATTTGCTTAATGGTAAACACAAACTACAGAAGTATGTAAATAAATTATTTGGCAGTTGACTGGTCATAAATGGATGATAGATTTCCCTCTGGATGAAAGTTTTACAACCATGTTTCCAAAGAAGGTAGGAGACTGTAAATTGTGTTAATCCAAATAGTACAAAGATAACAAGATGTCCTGAAACTCAGAAATTATATTGTTTTATGGGAACTAAAGGTAAACTTTGAGTTTGATGCCATCAACACATTTCAGCAGTACCATGCTGTTATAAAACATGCAGAATATGCTTTGACTTTTTTTTTTAAATTATTGCTAAAATAAGTCACATCATCTGGTTGGTAGGATATGTTGCTCCATCACCATACAGCATCAATGATGACATCATAGACTATGTTGTCTTCTAAACTCTTTGCTGGTAACAAGCCAAATGGTTATTTGTCTCTTTAGACTAGACTAGAGGTTGCTGTATCCATGCTTTCCAATGGGAATGTAAAATCATCATTCATCAAACCACAGAATAGTTTTCTAATTGACCTCAGAGCATCTTCAATGAGTTTTGATCCAGTGAGTGGTAACAGTGTTTCTATATCCTGCTTAACAATGAGTCTGCCTTTTGTAACTTAAAATGTACTCACATTTCCAACACAGTGTGTAAGAAGAACTAACAGTTGGGGGAAAAAAGAACTTAACATAAATACATCTGTCAGCTCTGCCTATGTTTCCATATACAATACGTGGGAAAGTTGAGCCTGCTCATATCTTCAGAGCATCTTTGCCAAAATAAGAAATCATACTGGGGAGTTTTTGTTTTTTCTCAACAACTTCTCCCACACACAATTCCTCACTGCAGAGTCCCGCAATATTATTAGCTAAGATTAAATATCTATTCAAGTTCAACCTGTTACACACATTCACATGTTATTACAGCTTGTCCTCTGCTGATCATCTGTTTGGTGTTCACCTCCAGTTTAAAACATAAGCATCAAAAGGATTCCACAAAGCTGAGGAGAGGGGGGAAAAGAAGAAAGAAATACTGTGGGGTGTCAAGAAAAAGCTGAAAACATCTTAATGGCAGCTTGGGCAGGACGCCAAACAAGAATGCCTCAAGACAGAACAAAGTTAAGTTACAGGGTGGGATAAAAGAAAGGGAAGATAGTAGAAGAAAATCAATTAAGACAAACAGCTGTAAAGATGGCACAAAGATAATCTGCCACAGTGGCATCCTAAGTGCTCATTAGCAGTCTGGACCACACTTCAAGGAGAAAGCTTATTTTAGATGGCAGTAGCATGTACAGCCAGGGTCATTTTTCCCTTTTTAGCCCTCCCCCATCACTTTGATAGCTGAGATAGCTGCAGTCAGCACTATTACTGTATTGATTAATGGACTGTGCTATATGAGGGAGTGGTGCTTGTTACTATGGTATTAAATTCAAGCATGCCCACTCTTGCTGTTTGATTGAACATGATCCCATATGAAGAAGCTAAAGTGAGTGCTTAGGTTTTGGCATAGTGGTAGTAACATTAAGCGACAGTTTCATGGATTCAAGCCTAGTGTAATTTTTCGGCATAAATGATTTATTAGACAAGGTTAGAAGTCAGTTTTTCTATACTGTTTCATTGATAGTCACAAGTATTTCATATATTGTGCAAATTAGAACAAAATCCAAATTTCAAGGCTTTTTTCAAAGATTGTCTTACAGTTCGGATTTTCTTTATGTATGTCCAAATGTCAACATCAATAAACATGTATGATGCTTTGACTTTAGTTAAATTTGGTACTCTATTTGACTCCCTCACCTGTGATCACTGAGCGGCACTGTTCATCTTCTTCCTTCTATGTCTGTTTATGTGTTTACTGACAGGAGTCAAGACAGGTGTACTTGAGTTGGTGAGGATTCCCACCATTTGCAGTCCTTTTCTTTCACCAGGACTTCTTCAAATATACAGCCCTGAATTCCCATTCTGACAGATTATAAACTCTGCAACAATCAGTGTTTCAGATCTTTTTAATGTTGTTGCCATCATATACTGCTGTTTTAGCAAGAAGTTCTTTTGTCAGTCAACACAAAATGTACATCATGTGCATCAGTTTTTAATGTACTAGGTAAACATAATGATACTGTGCTCATGTCACATATGAAAGGTTGTGTTGTAGCTGTGGCTATATTAACTGCTATAACTTTATAGTTGTTTAGGCTATATGCCTAATCAACTGATTCCTCAACCTAACCAAATAGTTTAAAACTAGCAAGCAAAACCAAAGTTAAAAGACAAATGAAAACATACAAGAAAAAAA
>JBBBVU010000003.1:19842797-19853840 GCA_037177055.1 Atherinosoma microstoma
GAAAGCATGGACTAGTTTTTCCAGGTCCTGCTGAGACATCAGATCTTTTAACCTTGATATATTCTTAAGGTGATAGTGGGCAGACTTTGTGATTCCCTTAATGTGTTTTTCAAAATTTAGGTCTGAGTCCATCACTAGACCCAGATATCTGGCCTGGTCGGTGGTTTTTAGATGTATAAAGTGAAGTCCAGTGGTGACCTTTAATCGCTTTTCTTTAGTTCCAAAGACAATCACCTGTTTTTTTTTTTTGTTCAGCTGAAGAAAGTTCAGGCTCATCCAGTCATTAATCTCCTCAGCGCATTTACCAAGAGCCTGTACTGGGCCTCGGTCTGCTGGAGACATCGTAATATAAATCTGTGTGTCATCTACATAGCTATGGTAACTAACTTTGTTCTTCATTACCTGTGCCAGCAGGAGCATGTATATGTTAAACAGAAGAGGCCCCAGGATGGAACCTTGGGGAACTCTACAGGTAATTCTTGTTTTACCTATTTACCTAGTTACCTATTGACACAAAGAACTTCCTGTTCTCTAGGTATGTTTTGAACCAGTTTAACGCAGTACCAGAGGCCCACACAGGTCTCTAATCGTTTGAGTAAGATATGGTGGTCAACTTTATCAAATTGCAGGCCTTGGTTGAATATAGTTCAGGTGCTATTATCACAGGTGGGTTTGTTAGCCTGTCGGCTATAGCGAATAATACCCGAGCATTGTGACAGTTTTTGGTAATAATGTCAAAGAAATAAGTTTTCCTTGCATTCTTCAGTTGTAAATCATAAGAGTGACGTTTCTCTTTATACATGTCATAATGAACTTGTAGATTAGTTTTTCTCCATCTGCGCTCAGCTTTCCGACATTCCCGAATTTCTCCATGGAGACTTTTTCCTTCCAGAAACAACCTTCACCTTTTCAGGAGCAATAGCATTCATAACATTTGACATTTTAGCATTGAAACTAGTGACAATCTCATTGGCTGAATCCCCTGACAGGGTAGGTGTTAGAGAGAAGACAACATAATAAGTACAAAGCACAACATTATCAAAAGGAAGTCATGTTTCCCACCACATGCATGCAGCAAGACAGTCAGACCACCACTTTGCTAAGATCTAGACATGGAGGGAAGTCATAAAATGTTACATTAACTAAAAAGGTACCAGGTTACAAAAAGCCTCTTGAGAGGGCGGGGATTAGTGTTGCCACCCTAATATAGTGGTAGAGGAAACACTCGTAAGTATGCTAGAGTGTCTTAAGACAAACTTTATCACATGTTTCACACTCGTGGATACCCATAACAGTTCAGTCAAACTGAAAGAACCAGGCAGAGGGGTGAGTGTGCATGTGTATGCATGTCACCATCGTGTTTTTTTCTTTTTCTTTTTCTAGAGACAGAGTGGAAGTCATCACAACCACTTCCTGTAAATGACGTGGGCTGGCCTTGGGATTTCTCCTCTGTGGTTGCTGTGGAAACAATGATTCACAGTCTGACATTCCTGGATCTGATCCAAACCTACAACAGCCCAAGTCAAGGAAGCCGCAATTGTGTTACTTGTGTTTTTGTCTCTCTGCCTGAACATTGTCAACTCCTGGCCACATTTGTGAAAGCTGGCAAAATACCAAAGTGGCAACAAGTGAAAGACTGTTGTGAGCAGTGTGAATGAAAACAATTGTGTCTACTAACCAGGTGGCCTCCTCAAGTGAAAAAATTGTAAGGAATTATTTTTTGGGAAGCAAATCAAAGGGTGAGCATAAATATTTGTGATATCAAGTTTGAGAACCATGGAGACAGGAGAAAGACATGCAAATATAGTGTCTTTATGGAAAAGATCACTTTAGGAGCATAAACTAGTAAATATAGATGGCTCTAACCTCTGTAACAGATGGCAGAAAAGACAAGTTCAAAACTCAAAAGGCAAAAAAAAGAGTGTCTTCATACAGAATTACTGTAAACAGTTTGTACAGCCATCTGTCCCCACCACCAAAGCAGAAAATAAGTCCTATTTACTGTTTCACTATTTGTTTCTTCCTTCCAAAAACTTTGTTTCACAGAGCAATGCAAGACACACAATAAGATTTGTTCTGGGATTTTGATGCTTTCACCGATTTTCTTAAAAGATTTACATGGAATTTGATCTAAAATTCCCATTCCGTACCGTCCTCTTCCGTTATCCGGGGTCGGGTTGCGGGGGCAGCAGCCTGAGCAGGGAAGCCCAAAATTCCCTCTCCCCAGCCACATCAGCCAGCTCATCCGGGGGGATCCTGAGGCGGTCCCAGGCCAGCAGAGAGATGTAATCCCTCCAGCGTGTCCTGGGCCTACCCCGAGGTCTACCCCGGAATACCTCCCCAGGGAGGCATCCAGGAGGCATCCTGACCAGATGCCCGAGCCACCTCATATGGCTCCTCTCGATGCGGAGGAGCAGCGGCTTTACTTTGAGCCCCTCCCGGATGACCAAGCTTCTCACCCTATCTCTAAGGGAGAGCCCGGCAACCCCGTGGAGGAAACTCATTTCGGTCGCATGTATTCTCAATCTCGTTCTTTCGGTCACTACCCACAGCTCGTGAACATAGGTGAGGGTAGGAACGTAGATCAACCGGTAAATCGAGAGCCTTGCCCTTTGGCTCAGCTCCGTCTTCACCACGACGGACCGATGCATAGCCCGCATTACTGCAGATGCTGCAGTAATTCCTATCACTCTCTCACTCCATCCTTCCCTCACTCGTGAACAAGACCCCGAGATACTTGAACTCCTCCACTTGGGGCAGAATTCCATCCCCAACCAACCCCAACAGCGAACACTCCACCTCTTTCCGGCTGAGGACCATGGTCTCGGATTTGGAGATGCTGATTCTCATCCCGACCGCTTCACACTCGGCTGCGAATAGCTCCAGCGAAGAGCTGGAGATCACGGCCCGATGAAGCCAACAGAACCACATCATCTGCAAAAAGCAGAGACCCAATCCTGAGGCCACCAAACGGGATCCCCTCAACACCTCGGCTGCACCTAGAAATTCTGTCCATAAACGTTATGAACAGAATCAGTGACAAAGGGCAAACTTGGCAAAGTCCAACCCTCACCGGAAACGAGTCATTGACGGAAATGCGGACCAAACTCTGACACCGGTCGTACAGGGACCGGGCAGCCCTTACCTGTACTATTGGTAACCATTACCATACCAAATTACCATTCCATTATATGAAAATGTATTTTTGTTTAAATATGATAAACAATATAAATATAAAATATATATAATCAAGACAAACGGTTTTGGAATGATAAAAAATAATTTCCCTGTTGTATTTTTTAAATTCATGGAGAGTTTTAAAAATAAGTTTTCCAGCATACAAAAAAGTAAAGCCTAAGACATAAAGTCTAAAGTTTAAGGGGACATGTGTAATATTCTTTGGTACAAGTTCATATTTACTTGAAAGACACACAAGGTTTCAAACTTTGCAAGCAAAGTTTCCTTTCCTCAGAGGATTAAGGAGGCAGCACATGCGTGTAATTGCAAAGCCTGTAAAGCAACTGCAAAAGTAAAACCTCAATGTCTGCTGCTTACAAGCAGATCTGAATATCTAGGACATCAAGACCGAATCACAACACAAACAGTAGGCAATAATGCTACAGCATCTGCTTGCAAATGTTGCACTCATTGCCAATGTTTAAATGGACCCAAGTGTTTGGATTAAAAGCCTGATCGGAATAAAAATGCTTACTGTAAATATACCAATTGTAGGATTCTGATCCAGTCCAACTATATCGGATACAAATTTTGATTCCAATCAATAGAGGTGGGTTATGCCGACCTTTATTCCGAGTGCCGTGCATGAAAACACATATCCCGAATGTCGGACAGAAATTATCCTTACAGGGCATGCCTCTTACATCAGCTGTACGTCAAAGTAACGTAATCTTGTTCTTTACGTTATGGCTTGTATTGCACTGTTTGCTTTACTCAAAGCTTTTTCTTTCTTTTTAAAAAAAAACTAAAGCAGCTACGACTAGTAGAGTACATGACAGAACCAAAACAGAACTAATCAATTGTTGTTGCATGTTGTATTAGAACAGGAAAGGTGATGTAAATAAATATAAGTGACAATACACCTATAATAAAAAGCCTGGGCTGACTAAATCAAAATCAAGACCAGCAAAAAACACACTTCGATAAATCTCATAATAAGACTAAAACCAACATTGTTACCACTATTGTAGGAAGTTGAATGTTTCCTACTGAAGATATTATTCATTAAATACATTGAAATTATGTACTTTCATCCTTAAACGCAGCTAAAAGGTTTTATTGACAGCTCTGTTTTAACAAACATCACAGTAAACAATTAACCATTTCCTTTTCTTGGTATTTTCAACATACTTGGATTTATGGGACTGAAAGGGAGCAGCATCAAAGTTAAATAAAAACTCCAAACAGCAATCTTGCTGATCTCTGATGACTGCATGTGTCATCATCAACCTCTGGGACATAATAATCACTGAAAAGCAAAACCGTGGACTGCATGCTAAACAAACAAAAGTGAAATGAGAAACTTTACAAATTGTTGTTTCTGAGACATTAGATCAGTTTACTCCTATGTCTCAATGCCCACGTTAAAAAGCAAGACCAAACCACTGCAGTAATTAAAGTCATGTGGTGGGTGGGCCGACAGTCCTCAAATGAGTTTCCTGACGTTCCTTTTCAAAAGCAGACAGAAAAATATCCCCTCACACTCGAAACCAAAAGGGTGAATTTAAAAAAAAAAAAGAAAGAAAGAAAAAAGTCAGACAGTGCGTGACAACACAGACTGAGGTTGGGTGCTGGAAACCTACGCATGTGCAGGAAAACATTGCAGACAGATGCAAATGTCTCCATAAGTGTGTCTACATTTGTGATGCGAGTCAAAGCATGCCTATGTTCCTCTGAGTGTGAAGACAAAATGAGCAAGAAAAGCATATAAAACAGTGCAGTTTACACTGATGGCTCCTGGTTTACAGGGGTATGAATTACTGACTGGTACATTGTGAATAATATTTCTGTTTTGTGTAATTGCAGAAAAAAAAATCAATGCAGGAGGAAGTAAAATGAAAGACCACAAATCTGATAAAGTAGATGATTATTTCTTTTTCTTTCTCGGATATGATTTAAGTACATAACCTCAATACTCAACAACGTCCTATTTACTGTGCTTGATAAACATGTTTTTTTAGTTGTAGTGGCAGCTTCAATCTTGATGTGCCATGCTTGGTGCTCTTTATGAATCGACACTGCTTAAGTTATTATAACTAATACAGCCAGAGCTAATGGAGGACACTCACAGGAGGAAAAGAGTTTTGTAATTTGCTTTCAGGGTTTTTTGGTGTTGCAGCAACTGTTAGGTGTCTTACATTCACTGACATTATGCTGCCTCCTTGTTTAAGTCTGTCACATCAATAAATTAAACTTGTGTAAATGTCTAAATTCTTAGACACTGTATATGTTGTTCAATCAGAAACAGCCCAATGGGCCTTTAGCCTAAGCCATAACTCATAACAGTAGAACGCATCGAGTGTTGGTGGATAACTACTTACGCTGTGGCTTGCGGCACAACTTGTACAAACAGCAGCAGGGACAGACACAGCAGCAGATGAAGATGAGGAAACTGATAATGGAGCCAGCAATACCAACGATCATAGGCACTGGTGAGTCAATAGAAAAGTGGTCGTTGTCACTGAAAAAAGGGCAAAAACAAAAAACTTACTAAAACAAGCTTGTGTGGTGCATACTGTCTAAGAATATATAACTGTACTGTCTAACAGTAAACAGGTGATAATCCAATATGGCCTCAGATGATGAGCCCCCTAGAGCTCACAGTAGTAAGCGTGTTATATGTTTTATAGTGCCAACTGACTGACACACACACACACACACACACCTGTCACTCCTTGCTAAGGCTTTTTGAGGAAATAAATATTCAATTTTTTAAGACTTTTCAAAACAAGCCAATATTCTATCAATCCTGCATCGAGTAAGTAAGGTAACATGGTTCATGAATACAGCTTATAATCCACGAGACAAATACTTAAACAAGTTGTAACTAGTTCATGGATTAGTTCTTTACTAACGGTCTTGCTCAGGAAGACAACTTCCTGTTTATTTGCCTCAAACACATATTTATATTGTATTTCAAAAACATTTTTATCTCAATATTTAAAGTGGCATTCCTAGCTTAAGACAAGTTAGCTAGACACAATTCATTATCGAAAAAATAATTTTAAAAAAAGTACCATTCATCTTGTTTATCTTCAGAAAGCCGTCGAAAACTATCGCTACAGCAGTATCTGTTATCACAGGTACCGCAGCAATATTGTCTAGAGAAACAATTCTTAGAGAACTGGTAACTGCCTGTAGAATCTCTGTAGGCCTGACAGTCCCGGTCCCCAGCTGTAACAGAACAAAAACGAAGAGCTTCATTACACTCAAGACAAAGTTATAATGATGATCTGACTGTGAAAAATGTTAGAAAATGAGAACAAACTTAAGAACAGTACAGCAGAAAAAAATGTTAGAAAATTGCCTAGGTTTATGGCAGTCAAGTGGTAAAACAATTAAATAATTGGTTAATTAACTGGTTAATAATGTGCAGCTTTAAAAGTTGCTACAAGGAGTTGTGGCATGGAATTATCTTCTTTCTTATGGAAAATATGGTTAAGCATTTCCAATGTAAAAAGAGAAAAGCAACAAAATAAAAAAACAACAGGAGAAACACTGCCTTAGTAATTGATCATTTTGAACAGTTTTTAATCGTGGCTGCTGCTTGGGTACTTTTGAGGTCATTTCACCCAACTCAAAACCAAAAAAGATAATCTGACTGTATCCAGGTTCTTGTCAACAGGCGTCTATATAGAGGATGGTTTATTCATTCATAATTCCTTTAAGCACACTTCCTGAGTCTGTAGAGATATTTGATTAGAATTTCAAAAAATGTTGAATATACTAAAGAAAAAAATCCAATCAAATGAATGTCATTTAATAAAATACCGCCTTGTGGTTTCTTTCTCCACCTCTATCCTTCTGGACTCTGACAGGAAAATACATAAACCTGTTTCCATGATGTTTCTCCCTACCATTGTGGTTTAAGTGAAGTGTTATGCTTCTCGTTTTACGGTGATGGTTCTTCCTTTTAATCCTTATAAGCAATCAGGGACCATTTTGTCCTTTTAGGTAATTTTTCACTCAACCTTTGGCCACCATTTTTGTTGTGTTGCCCCATATGGAATAATTCTTTTCTAAGACAGTGTTCGTTATGAAGAACTTTGAAATTCCTGCTTCAATTTTATTCAAAGATCAACAGGTCAGCGGGGACGAACTACCCTTTCAGGTCATTGGAGGACAAAAAAGTCTCCTCCCAAAACCTGCAATAAAAAATCTCCAGAATATTTTTTTGAGTTTTATTTGCTCAGATTTTTCAATCATATTCAGTCCTAATCAAAAATACAAAATATGTAATAATTGGAATGATATTTAACCCTTTAAATGCAAATTTTCTAGCACAAAGCCCCGCCTCATATAATCAATTTCGGGTGGTTGGGTATTTTAGATTTAGATATACTAAAAATTAGTGACAAAGTTGATTTCGCGACATTGTTAAAACACTAATTCTAACTTCCATTTTCTCTAAACTATTCTTAAACTAGCATCAAATTTCTCAACATGAAAATTTATTTTTCACATTGCAACAGTTTTTTAAACCCTATGGGGAGCAATTACGTTTCAAATATACCCCTAAAACAACTTTTTTAAAAAAAGGGAGATAAATACAATGATGTTAGGGGATAAAATCCCAGCTCTGGCGGTGACAAACAGGTTAAACGTCAGTTATTAGTTCTCTCGGTGAGTATATTATTGTTCCTCATAATATCTGTAGCCTATAGTAGCAATAGTCAAATCCCCAAAACATGATGAAATCCAACATTTCAATGTTTCCACGGTGTTGTGTTAAAAGTGAAAGTAACCGACATCGCCCTAAATGTGATCAGTGAGAGACCCGATTCGAAGCTAACATCTCCAACTACACGACCACCTGAGCTGGCCGAGCAGCCAGAAAGCAGGAACAATGGCCGTCAAAAGGTTAATAAAGTAACACTTACCAGTGACACAAGGGAACAGAGTCGCACATAGAACCAACACAAATACACACGACAGGCCTAGCGCCATGTCTACTTTAGCACTCCCGGATACAATAAAAGAACAGGGAGTCTCCTCCGGCAGACAGAAGGAGGAGGTCTGCTTTTCTAGGACCCAACGTCTATAGAACCACGAACATCAGCTCCGCCCATCATCATCACCACCACAGGGTGGCGACAAACACAAACGCACAGAATCATCTACAAACAGAAGTATTGCCAAGTGTTTACCTTTAATTTATAACTATTGTATTTTCTTTACGTGATACATTTTGAATTTCTAAGATAATTGATTTATTTGATATATTTTTGACAACATATTTCAGAAGGATAGGGCAATTTAAGCATATGGTATATATAACAAAATCTTAGCATTCCTTCAAGGTTTTTTATTTTTTATTTTTTTATTTTATTATTATTATTGACAAAAAGTACATACAAAGGAACCATTTATGCCAGGTGGTGTAACATAGGGAGATAATCACAGAAAATATAGATTACAGAAGCTGAAAAGACAATATTCAGTCCAAAATAACCAATTATGAGGATATATGCAGCTTTTCCAAGATTGACTTTGTTTTGATAGCTTTCTTGTTCTTAAACCTTCAAGGTTTATTGAGAATCAAGTTTCTCTTTAAATTACAACGCAGTCTGGTTGCCAGCCAAAAAAAAAACTCCAGCAGTTAAAGGAAGTGGTTAGATTTTAACATTTCACTTTGCAACTCCAGTAGGCAGTGGTGTATACTGTACCTACCATACTGAAATCGTTCACTTCAAAGAAATTGTTTTAAAATGTTGAAAACATGTAAGAATCTTGTACTGAACGTGAACTGAAACAGAAAGAAAACTTAAGTAATGACAAAAAAAAACAGATTTCTTTTTTCTTTTTTTTTCAAAGCTCCTGAAAGAAAAATATTTTTGTGACAGTTATAGGTATTTTACTCTTGTTTAATTAATGCTACTCATGTATCAGTGTGCAAACAGCATCTTGGTGTTATGGATTTTATTTTTGCTATCAACCAGAACTTTAACATATTTGCCTCCTAAGCCAGCTAATACACATTTCCAAACTTTTTATAGATCTTTTTACTGTAGAGTCTATTTATCTATATGCTACCTTTTTAAGCAAAATTAAGCAAGCCCATGCCAGCAGAAGGAGATTCCCATGGCATTTTAACTTCTGTTGGATCATAGGGATTAAATCACTTGGTTCATAATACCTCCTGGTTGTAATGACTGTCAAAGGAGTAATAAGTCATATGATGATAATTGCCAATGAAACCATGAAACCATGGACCCCAATCCAGTCATGAAGAGCTGAAGAAGTGAAAGAATCTGGTGCTAAATCCAACTCATCTTGAATCTGCCTCTCTTGAAAAATAACAAACTAAATATCTTATTCACAATTAGTGAACTAGTTGGATTAGTTGGAGACATATGTGTATTCCAAACATGATGTGGTGTATGGAGCTGTGCTCATCGGAGGCGTTATGATAGAGTTTATCAGAAGCTATAGATAGTACACTATATTTGGATTAATGCTTCACTTGTTTGTCCACGTTTATCCCAAGTCAGCATTTGGTACCGGCTGTTAGGATCGTTTTAGAAGACATTTTATAACAAAAGAAAGAAAGAAAGAAAGAAAGAAAGAAAGAAAGAAAGAAAGAAAGAAAGAAAGAAAGAAAGCTACATGTTTACAGTTTTTTTACAATTACATAAACACTAAAATCAAAAGAATGACATAATTATCAACATCTTACACTCAGGAGCACAAGATTGGACCAAATTTTCACCGCTATAAACACAAAGTCAGCTTCACACTTTTTGCAGAACAATACACACAGTGGCTTGCGAAACACTAAACACACTTGTACACATAAGTCACAGAAGTCCGTCATGATGTCACTTTCTTGCAATCCCTAAGCACTGACTGACAAATCACCAAACCCATGAGCCAGTTGCTTAAACACACACATCAGGTGTGAAAACACATGATTTCTTTATTGTTGACTCATCAATCAGGTTTGAGCATTACAAAAATGCAGCAGGTGAGTTCACCTGCTTTCAACCAAAATGGAAGGAGTCAGAGGAAGAAGAGTGAGGGTGAGAGGGGAATCCAAATTCGACGCCACAGCAGCGCAAGTATGGATCCGTCATTCAAGACAATTCTTCCCACGTTGTTTTGCCAATGAGGATGTTGCCTGCGATGTTGATAAAAATCTCTGGCCAGATCCAGCTAGGTGAAAGGATGTGTAGTACTTCATTTATTTCTTCTTTTACTGTTCAGTACTTTTAACCTGTACTGGTAGTACAATATTTTTATTCGTCTATTTTCTGGGCTTACAGTGTTGGGTTTTGTTGTGATTACAGTTTTTTCCAATTGCCAGCACACTAAAATGACATGCATAGCACAATTATTTAAACTGACACACAGGGAGCAAAACCTCTTCTCAAGTCTCCAAAACTCTAAACAAATTTTCTGCTTTACACACATTTTGCAATTCAAAATGGCACTTTTTAAATGCACTGAACACGATTCGCTGCATAAGACACATCAATCTAACAGAAAGTCACATGTTTGCCATTTCAAAATGACACTACATGAGCTAATTGGACAACATATGAGCCACCTGGCCAAACACCTCATTGGTTAATTGTTAACACTTCAATCAGGAAGTAAGCACTATAAAAAGACCAAGAGATGAGCACCTTTTTTTTTTAATTTTTTTTTTTTTACAACATTGATGGAAGACATTGCAGAAAGAGGAAGAGGAAGAGAGAGGGTGAGAATAAGAGGGGGGGAAGAGTGAGATGTAGGGGTAGAGCTGGTAGAGGAGTTCATGGCCAAAGAAGAAGACTTTCAAATGAAATCAGAGCAACCTTAGTTGAT